>PIJE02000073.1:357166-369666 GCA_002895965.2 Coryphaenoides rupestris | reverse complement strand
GTGTGTGGACGTGTGTGTGTGTGTGTGTGTGTGTGGGTACAGTGTGTCTAAATTGGAAAGCTGTAATTAGATGTGTAGACCTCTTTAGTATCTCCTCCTCCAGCCAGCGCCGGTGACGCACACACTGCCATGAGTCATCAAACCCCCAGGTCCACCATCTCTCCTTCCTCCTCCTCCTCCACCACCACTCTACTCCTCCCGCATCACTCCCTTCACCTCCTCCTCCTCCTCCATCCACCACTCTGTCCCTCCCACATCCTCCCATCCCATCCCATCCCTCTGTCTCTCCTCCACCTCTCCACCCCTCCTGCATCGCTCCCTTCACCTCCTCCTCCTCCATCCACCTCCTCCTCCTTTTTTTCTCTCTCTCTCTCTCTCCTCTCTCTCACTCCCTCTTTCCACACATTCCTCCACACCACTCTTCCTCTAAATTACCCACATCCCACTCTTCCTCTGAATCCCCCTAGACAGCAACACACACACACACAAAAACACACACTCTAAAACACATGCAGGCACGCATGCACACAGATGCACATAGACACACACACACACACACACACACAAAAACACACACAAAAAACACTAAAACACACGCACTAAAACACACACACACACACACACTAAAACACACACACTAACACACACACACACACACAGAGCCTCTTTTATATTCTCCCTGGTACACACCTGAATCCGACACACTGGAGCTTATCAGCAAATATCTGTCCCCCCCCCCCCCTTCACTTGATTTGTTGCTGGCCTCCATATCTGTGCTGTTAACCTCCACAGCCCACCAGCCGGCTGACTAACAGGTCTGCAACCAGCGAGCTCTGCAACTTTAGTCGCCCTCTCCTTCAACAAATGTACTCTTGTAAGTCGCTTTGGATAAAAGCGTCTGCCAAATGCCCTAAATGTAAATGTAAATGTAAACTCGGCAACCTATACTCCAATCCCTGCTGTCATTTAGCCCTGCTCCCCTTTAGCCCTGCTCCCCTTTAGCCCTCCTCCTCTTTAGCCCGGCTCCCTTTTAGCCCTGCTCCCCTTTAGCCCTGCTCCCCATTAGCCCTACTCCCCTTTAGCCCTGCTCCTCTTTAGCCCTGCTGTCATTTAGCCCTGCTCCTCTTTAACTCAGCTCCTCTTTAGCCCTGTTCCTCTTTAGCCCTGCTCCTCTTTAGCCCTGTTCTGCTTTAGTCCTGCTCCCTTTAGCTCTGCTCCTCTTTAGCCCTGCCCCTCTTTAGCCCTGTTCTGCTTTAGTCCTGCTCCCTTTAGCTCTGCTCCTCTTTAGCCCTGCCCCTCTTTAGCCCTGTTCTGCTTTAGTCCTGCTCCCTTTAGCTCTGCTCCTCTTTAGCTCTCCTCCTCCTTCGCCCTGCTCCCCTTTAGCCCTGCTCCTCTTTAGCTCTGCTCCTATTTAGCCCTGCTCCTCTTTAGCCCTGTTCTCATTAACCCTGCTCCCTTCAGATCTGCTCCTCTTTAGCCCTGCTCCCCTTAAGCCCTGCTCCTCTTTAGCCCTGCAAAAGCCCTCCTGAAGGGGAGTAGGGCGTAGTCTCTAGTAGTAGTGGGAGAGAGACAGTGAGAGCGGGTGGGAGCGAGAAAGTGAGAGCGAGTAGGAGAGAGTCTGAGAGTGGGTGGGAGATAGACGGTCAGAGTGGGTGGGAGAGAGACAGTCAGAGTGGATGGGAGAGAGACAGTCAGCGTGGGTGGGAGAGAGACAGTTAGAGTGGGTGGGAGAGAGACTGTGAGAGAGCAGCAGCAGATGCGCATTTTACTGGCAGAGGGCAGAACCAGTCAATAAGAGCAGCAAGGCCAGAGAAACACAGAGAGATAGAGAGAGAGAGAGAGAGAGAGAGAGAGAGAGAGAGAGAGAGAGAGAGAGAGAGCATTTGAGACATTTGCCACCTGGCGTCCTGAATCATTATCTGATTCATGCTAATCTCTGAGTTCTTCTCAGCCACAGTGACGCACACACACACACACACACACACACACACACACACACACACACACACACACACACACACACACACACACACACACACACACACACACACACACACACACACACACACACACGCATATAAACTGAACACATTGTGTACAAAATAACACAGAAAGGGTCAGTGCCTGAGATAAGCCAGGGGGAGAGAGGAGGAGAAAGGAGGCAAGGGAAGGAGGAGAAGAGGAGAGGGGAGGGGAGGAGACAGGCAGAGAGAGGAGGAGATAGGTAGAGAGGTGGAGGAGGAGGAGGAGGAGAGAGGAGAGAGGAGGCAAGGGAAGGAGGAAAGGAGGAGAAGAGACAGGCAGAGAGAGAAGGGGAGGAAGAGAGACAAAGAGGAGAGGAGTGGAGGGGAGAGGAGAAGAGAAGAGGAGAGCGGAGGAGAAAGGAGCAGTGAGGAGAGAGGAGGCAAGGGAAGGAGGAGAAGAGGAGAGGGGCGTAGAGGAGACAGGCAGAGAGAGGAAGGAGAGGAGGCGATAGGTAGAGAGGAGGGAAGAGGAGGAGAGCGGAGGAGAAAGGAGAGGAGGTGGAGGAGGTGGAGGATGAGGAGGAGGAGGTGGGGGAGGAGAGCGAGGATAAAGGAGAGGAGGTGGAGGAGGATGAGGACAAGGAGGAGGAGCAGAAGGAGGAGAAAGGAGAGGAGATGGAGGGAAGAGGGAATAGGGTGAGGAGCAGCACGTCAGGGACAGATAATCTCAGCCGTGCGCCGAAGCCTCGACTCCATTTGAGGAGAAACGGGCTGCTGCTGCTGCTGCTGTTTCATCTGGGTCTTCGTCAACGTTTAGGATGTGAGTAGGAAGCCAGAGCGTATCGCGTCTATGACTCACGGTACGCGTGTGCGCACCACCAACGCTCGTAGTGAGGCTACCGCGTGCGCGGGGGGGGGAAGAAGGCAATTTTGCGCTTTGCTCCGTGAGCTTATCCAATTAGTTACACAAAACATGTGGCTTAGCACATGCATATGTGTGTGCCGGCAAGCCTCAGTGTTCCCGATCAAGGTTTTAGAAGACACATCACACTTCTCCTTTTTTTTTTCTCCAGTGTTTTTTTCCAGAAACCGGCTCGTTCGTGTTTCGTAGACGTAGCCGTTATCCCTGAAGCGGACGGGGTATTCTATTCTACCCAGTACAATGCCGTCGTAGCGCAGTGTAACATTTGAGGCAATTAGCCACAAAGTGCCTCTTCTCTGCCTATAACAGATTGTGTATGGTGAGCTGTGTAGGATGTGGCTTTACCAACCCTGAGTTGTTAAATTTATTCCACTTTGTAATGCGTGGTGTTTAAAGGACTCCTATTGTCCCACCAGGTGTGAGCGTGATTAGCTATTCCAAGCGGTTTCAAAAACCGGTCAGAATGGCCCCACTTGACATCACAAGTGTGAGTGTCCACCTAGATGTATGGTGGATAGATCAGCCTACCGGTTGCTACAGTCCACCGGGTAGGCTGGAGGGCGGATCTATCCAGCATACTTCTAGGTCGGCACTCCCACTTGTGATGTCAAGTGGGGCCTTGGAATGGCTAATCACGCTCACAACTGGTGGTATAATATTCACAGATAGAAAGACTGTTTTTATTACTTTACTCAGCTTTTACAATGAGGAACAGTCCGTACCACAATGTACAATGTAAACTTACTTTTGCAGAATTGTAATTTTATTTGAATTCATATGGTGTAATTATAATAATCATAATAATCTTGATCATAATAATCTTGATAATCTTAATAATACATATTATGATTGCATTTTGAATTGAGTCTCTCATTCAATTTAATGGAAAGGTCCCACGACTTAATCACAACAGTGGCCACTTTAATATTATAATATTATAATTATAAATTAGTAAGATAGTACGTAATAAGTACAATAAAAAAGTATTCTCCTGCATCACAGCCCTCTGCTAATGTCTGTTGCTTCAAAGCTCTCCATAAACGCATCATACTGTTTATAGTTTATAAATCATTGGTCAAGTCAAATCAAATCAATAAACCCCACCAATAAACAAGCGCAACAAGGCGTGGGTCTCGTGGTGTACGAGTGGCGTTTGGTTTCCTGTCGCGTCAACATTCCAGACCTTGTTGAAGGCAAACAGATATGATGATTCCCAGCCCAGCAGGGGGTGGGGGCGGAGGAAGCAGTAGTGTGCAGCAGATTGGCGTTGGCAGGGGAGACGAATTCTGCTCAACAAGCCCTGCGCTGATGAAGACACTGATTATTACTCATGCTTGTTTGAGAAGGGGGGGGGGGGGGGGCGGTGAAGGGGGGGGGGGGGGGGGGGGCTGTCTTTCCTGCTACCATATTCAATATGTTTGGTTTATATTTGCCATTTGACATATTTTCTTAAGAAACGCTGCTTCGTTAAGCTGAAGGATAACCCAGTACGTCACGAAAAGCCAGCGCTGGTAAACCATGAAGAATTTCTATTTTAAGAGAGACTCCCTCGGTGACTAAATATTATACACCAATTAAAATGCAATTCCAGTCATCAGAGAGGGCTTGCGAGGCTTAGAACGAAACCGTTTTGGGATCCATTATTCGGCTGGCCTATTTGGCTCCCTCTTTAAATACAAGCGGGGATCCATCTTTTGGTGTTTACAATTTCAATTTTCCTGTAATCTAAAGCCATATTTACAGCAATGCCTTATTATGCAATCTATTTCCGGATGTCAATATGTCATACCTATCATTACATGTTTTTGTCTTAATGTCGGGGGAGGGGTGGCATACCACCGCTAACCAAGTGGGTCTTGTAATGGACCTTTCCACACTGTCAGTCACGTGGAGAATAATAACCAATAAGATTGCCTGATTTCTTAAGGCCCCGCCCCTTGCAACAGAGCCGCCATGATGTCCCACAAACAAAGCTTGTCCCGCGTTGTTGTGTTCATAGATTAGACTACAGCTACATTTAGTTAGAACAACATGGTTCATAGATTAGACTACAGCTACATTTAGTTAGAACAACATGGTTCTTAGATGCGCTTGGGGAACGTGCAATAATGACCACAGATATCCAGAGAGATTACAGGAACGCGTTTCATCCAGATTTGGAGAATCCATGCAGTCTGCAGGACTTGTTTTTAATACATGGATAGAGCTTATGTATTGATGAATGTATGAATGTAAGACCCAGGTGCCATCTGCACTGGCTTTACAGAGTCAGCTTTATAGTGACTATAAGTCAAGCACAACCCTCAAAGCATTGACTGGATGTGATCCAAGTGGTTCTGTCATGTTTGTGTCTGAGTTATTTACAGGTGCTGTATCTGATAAGGCAATTACTGAACGCAGTGGTTTTTATGATGTACTTAAAACACTGAAAGTTCACAAGTGCAACAATCAAATGGTTGATAGCGACTCCACACATCAATTTACAGCAGCGCAGACACAAAAAGCTACAAAGCTCGCTAATGTGTTAAAATTCAAAGGTTTATTTGTCACCTATTTCAGTGTACAGGTACATTGAGCAGTGAAATGTTTTTTTCGCTAGGACCAGACTGCTACCGCGCCATCGTGTGATTAGCATAGCTCGGTGATTAGCCCATTGTAGCTAGTAGTTAGCAGATCTTAGGCTTATTTTCATTGTAAACACATCACTAACGTACTCACCCTGCTTTACATGTGCAGTAGGACTCCACCATTTTGTCCTGACGAATTTCAATGTGGAGTTTGTGAGGCGTTTGTGTCTTCCGCATAGATCGCCAACACTTTTTATGTTGTCGTCTGCTCCGTCCGAAATCCGAATGTCATGGATATATCCTCGTGTCAAATAGTTCAGCCTTTCTGTAGAACTCTCTTAGATAAAGTAGCGGCATTTGGCAAATAACATCCAGCGATATTGTCAGGAATCCTTGAGAGAGAATCATCAGCAGGGGGGCGTTGTTCAGTGGCCATTACTAACATGCTGCAGAGCTGTGGGAAAGCTTGTGGGGCATAGCAACAGTAACTAGGGGTGGGCGGGACTTGCCGCTTGAGTAGGGAAAGGTCCATCACACACGTTTTCTTGTCGAATTTTAAAGGGGACATATTATGCCACCAGGTGGGAGTGTGATTAGCCATTGCAAGCCGTTTCACAATTGCCATGTGACTACCGTCTAGTGACATCACAAGTGGGAATGTCCACCTAGATGTATGCTTACTAGATCAGTCTATCGGTCTCGTGTGTCATCCGTCCTATTCTGACAGTTCTGCTGCTGCTTGAGTTTCCTCTTTGCTTTGAGACATGCTACAATACAATATGATACAAACTACTATTTATGGTTTATTGGTTTATTATGCTATATTTGCTATATTATGCTATGTCTAATGGTATCATACAGCAGTATAGTATACAACATAATATAACAATAACAATAGTAAGCATTACAAGCATATATAGTAAATATAGTTATAGCATATGTGATGATATAATTATGCTACATACATATATAAAGTATGCTGGTTATAATAGAATGTAGACAGCAAAGCATTGTGGGATAAGTGGCGACTCTTCCAACCATAGACATATATACATAGACGCCGCAACGATACGGTGATGCGTCAGTGTCGTCGCCATATTGGAGAGGTCAAGTCTGGCCTGTAAACACATAGAAGTACAAAAAGTATAGATAGTTAGATATTTCTGTCTAATATTTAGATAGAGCCTATATTAAAGGTACTATAAGTAAGAATCAGTGCATTCTGAGCTCCGTGGCTTGAGACAGTAACAATCAGAAACTAATGTTAGTTCTAATCATAATGAAACCTTGTACATATTTTAAAAAGCTATGAAATATATAGATTTTTTAATTATCCGCGCTTACATGTCACTTCGTTCCATTTTTCCGCGAAATCCGACCGGACTCAAATGTAAGAGAAATCAGCACAAAAGCTGTTCTACGCAACAGAGAGAGTCGGGGAATCTCTCATGTTTTAACTTCAACCACAACCTGCTACAACCTGCTAGAACTAACATTAGTTTCTGATTGTTATTGTCTCAACCCACGGAGCTCAGAATGCACTGATTCTTACTTATAGTACCTTTAACGTAAGATATATATAAATATATATAATATATGTAATATATTAATGTTATCGTGCCTTTTATCCAGAAAACACATCTCCCCTATTTACTGGTATGTGTTTACAGGCCAGTCTTGGCCTCTCGAATAGGGCGGCGGCGACGTTGACATACGATCCGACGGGGCCGATGCGGCGTGTACGTGTGTCCATACGTCTGCGCCTCCAACAGCTCCTGACAGCTGAGTGCTGGTAACGATAATGCTCCGACATGACAGGCAACAGAGGGAGAAGATGGGTACTACATATAAAAACCAGAGTCTAGCGAGGTGGGGCCATCAGCGAGGTAATATATCTTCCCCCATAAATTGCTTCAGCGGTTTCACGAGGCCCGGGAAGCGGGCGGCGCTGCAGAGATGGAGGGCGGCGATCTGCCCGCGCCGAAGGTGTGTTTTACTGCCAGTTTCTTATGTAGATGCACGGGAATTAAAATCACACCCGGTGATGGGTAAACAGTGCAGAACTTGTCAAATTAAATGATCTTAAATCTTTTTTTCGTGCCACAGGGAGATTGATAAAAAAGTGGTGTGCATTTGTTTGCTACCAGGCTCCTCCTTCGGACCTGTTTTAGCTTTTCTCTGTAAAAAGTTTTCTTATTATCTTATCTTCTTATCTGTACCATATTTTGGATATTTCTTAACAAATCATATCCCGTCTTATCTCAGCATATCTTATCCGTTATGGATAATCGATGTGTAGGTGTGCGTTTAACGGTGTTAAGGCATGACATGGATGGATGCCAAGGTGGTTCTTTGTATTAAATTCACTCTTCATGTTAAATGAATAGTATTAAATATATTTTTCCTCTGCTACGTTCTTTCATTCGATTGTTGTCTCCTCCAAATAGATTGAAAGAAATGTTAAAATCAGCAATTGGTGTGTTTTGTTGTTAGTTTATCAAGTTAACAACCACAGTTGATACCAAGTAAGCTTGGACAGCTGTGCTTTTTGTTGCTTTGCTTACAAGGTTGCTAGCGGATGAATTTCAAAGTTATTAAACATGAGCCGAAGTATGTGTGCAATATACGGTTTTACACTGGCACACCAGCCGGCCAATCAGAAAGGGGTATTCACCAAGACCATGGTATAATGTATATTATGCAATCATATCTTACTTTTAATCAATCAAAGCGGGGACTATACAGAATACCGTAAATGCGCTAGTCTGTAATTCAGAGCTAGCTACTTGAGGCAAGTAATTACAACACGATTCACTCACTTTGTACACAGTTACAGGTTTGGCGCATTGAAGTGAACACAGACCTACTTATAGAAATATAAATAAATATAAATATTAATATACATTTTTAAAAAGATAGGAAGAAAGAAAAGAACCCCTTTTTTACACACCATATCACTTGACTGATCTGAAATCTTTCTTTTCTGCTTTTTGATCAACAGCAACTATTCAAACTAAAGTGTTTTTATTATAACTGTATTATTCCTATAGGTTGAGAGGTGGATGTGTCTCTCCGTCTCATGTGCCTTCATCCATTTTCATTTATAAATAGAACGTGACGGCATTTCTCGTGTAAGCGGGGTTGAGCAATCTGTAAAACCGCAACCTTCCTGCATCGCATTTTAAAGGTTATGAACTTTAAGCGAGCAAATTCGAACTGAAGCGTACCATTGCGAGGCCGTTGGAGCTGCATTCCGCACACACACACACATACACACACACACACACACACACACACACTGCACATCCTGCACCAAGGCATTTCCCATTCACTACAAAAAAAATCGTGAATTTATTGGGAACCGTTTTTTTATGTGCATCGGAGTCAAATATTATTAATCGAACGTAAGAGGCGGAGAGATTCATACCGACCTCCAGGCTTCCCATCCTCCTCCTCCTCAACACTCATTATAAAACGGTGTACTATTTTGTTTTGGGTGGAACACGGAGGTAGGTAAGTGAAGTGGCGTTGAATAGATTTATATTTCCGTCGTGCGCTGCGACCCATTAAAGCCTCCTATAGCGCAGCACCGCGGTGCTGGTGGTGTCATCAACCCTGGGGCCGGCGTTTTGGGGAACGCATCACCAACCGCACTTCTATCTATCTCTTTATGCCCTCCTCAGCAACACCGACCACGTAAACCCTACAGGTGACGCATGAGGAGACCCACGGTATGTATCTTTAGATGTATACAGTGGGAAAAGTCTGACACTTTTAATCCAAAGCGATTTATAGTGCTTATGGAGCAGAGATGGGGTGAGGCCACCTTGGTACTCCGAGGCCTATAGGGTGGGCTGGGGATCGAACCCAGTAGCTTTTGGCTGGGAGTTGAACACCCTATAGCCTATATCCACTCTCCTGCCCCCCAGACTATCGTTTAGTCGGAGTCCATATTCGCCACTGTGGAGAAATTATTGTTTTTCGAAACCACACCAATTGATATTGAGTCCTTGAGACATGCTTGTAAGATATCCATTAACCGGTTTAGCACAAGTACTTCTTAATGCATCATCCTCATCATCAACCTTTATTTTACTAAGCAAGATAATTAAGACTTTTTTTTTTTTACCAAAAAAAGACCTTGTGTGGAAACGAGGGCTGGGATTAAAAAATATACATATTAAAGGGGACATATTATGCCACCAGGTGTGAGTGTGATTAGCCATTGCAAGCCGTTTCACAATTGCCATGTGACTACCATCTAGTGACATCACAAGTGGGAATGTCAACCAAGATGTATGATTACTAGATCAGTCTACCAGCCTACCCAGTGGACTGTACCAACAGGTAAACTGATCTAGTCAGAATACATCTCGGTGGACATTCCCACTTGTGATGTCACTAGATGGTAGTCACATGGCAATTGTGAAATGATTGTTTCCCCTTTCAAATGGACAGGTCAGCCGGACAGACGGACACAGAGAGACAGAATGATAAAACCGAGGGAGCATTAGAGACATATGATGCAACAAACCACTTGAACAGACCAGTCCTCGCACAACACACGGTATTACGGTATTACAAAATCCTACCAGTAGGTTTAACGAAGGACCGAGTTAAAAGATGATAAGAATGTGATATGTTTTATGCTTTATGTCTTTGTTACACCTGCAACTACAAAACACCTCTCTGTGACTGGATCAAACACACACGCGCACACACGCACACACACGCACCTATGCACACACACACACTGCTCCTTTTAGAGCTCAGTGGTTCGGTGGCATGGGGTGGGGGTGGATGGGTGGATGGGTGGTAGCGATGGTGGGTGGCGGTGGTGGGTGTCTCTCAGATGAGTCACACCGGCAAATGACGGCGTTTCAAGCGCCTGCTGAAATGACTTCCCGTCCGCGGGCTAACCGCTAACAGTTTTCATTTCCAACGAGGAGCTGGAGAGGTACCCGGGTGTCTGCTGGGTGACCCGCACGTCGCTAGTGGGCGGCGAACGTGCTGCCGATGCCGCCGTGGCACTAAGATGGCCGCCATGCGCCACACACTTGCCCTGCAATAACTGATTACATTTACATTTAGGCATTTGGCAGACACTTTTATCCAAAGCGACTTACAAAGAGTACATTTGTTGAAGGAGACAGCAATATATCGCTGTGGTACATACAGATAACAATAGAGCAGGTTTCAAGCATTCATAGTTGCAAGGCTAATAGAACGTATATCAAACCTATATATTTCATATGATGGTATGGATTATTATACATGGTAAATGGATTGCATTTAGGCTATGTAGTGCTTTTATCTAAGTGCTTTACAATATTGCCTCACATTCATACAACATTCATACATTCAACAACAGTTAGGTGGTGTCTTGCTCAGGGACACCTCGACACTTAGCAAGGCAGAACCCAGGGATGGAACCAACAACCTTCCAATTGCCAGACAACCGTTCAGAAAGAGGGCAATAGACCTGTAGACAGATCTACACTTTGTATGCATTCACAGTTTATGAAATAAACACATGAGGTAATGTTGCTGAAGAAGTAGGCTACTTTCATGTTTGACACTTTTGTGTATATCTCAATTACTTCTGTAGACGAGAACATTTGAATGGGGGCATTTAGTTTGTACTGTTTCACAGCTGCAATCTTTGAATGAAACTGCAGGATGTGAATGCATTTTCCATCAGCAAGAGGTGTGTTTTCAGGTGTGTTTGTGTTGTGTCCTGATTCAGGTGTGGTTGCTGTGTATAATACCATGTCGGTGTTTTGCTAAAACCTCTCATAAATCTCGTGAGTCGTGAGTCGTGAGTTGAATTTGGAATTCGGAAATGTAATGACCTTGGTTTACTTTCCACTAATACTTTAATCCATGGAGCAATTATTTCTCGTAAAGCGTATTAACTTCTATCAAAAAGACACATTTTTCGGCTCTTGAGATTGTTGATACTATCTAGAGGAAGCCCTGGGCTGCATATTAAATTAAACACATGTAGTTTGGACAGACAGTGACGGCAGTATAATGTAATAGCACCACTGCCACTACCTTTACCATCCTTATAGAGATACAAGCCCATAGAAAGCCCAGTGTGTCTAATCCACCAAGTGAAGGCATAAGAAATACAACATTACACTAGAGTACATTACAATGCTTAAATGTAATACAAGAAGACTATGGGAACTACTATGGGAAGGACTTCCTTTAAAAGGCAATGTAAGGATGAATGTGTAACAATCTATGAGGGTGTTAAGTATTGTGGCTGAGAGCTCACAGTATGGCACCCTTGAAGTTCCCTTAATTGTGTGTGTGTGTGTGTGTGTGTGTGTGTGTGTGTGTGTGTGTGTGTGTGTGTGTGTGTGTGTGTATGTGTGTGCGTGCGTGTGCTCTGAGGTGCCAGAGGTGTCCGGGAGAGGGGAAAGAGAGAGAGACGGATCACGGGACGAGCTTTCACGAGTCGCCTCATCAACCCCAAACGCGTCTCCCTTCCCCGAGCGCCATCTGTCAGCCATACTACTATAGCGACTTCCCAGAGGCAGCCATTATTCACAGGGTAAAGTTTTTTCGGTGTACAATGGAAGACAAGCCACCAGGGGGACAACAATCCCTGTAATGCGAAGAGATTATTCACAGCGTCCTTTTGGAGTCAATCCATAATAACACTAACATCACTCCGGGGCCTCATTCCCCACCACTGTACAATCGCAGGCCTTCCAACCCCTTTGAATTGAATTCACTCATTTTTGATACCCTGTCACTTCATACACTGCCAGTCCCAGCGCCATAACAAAACATAGAAGTATTCACAAAGCTATGGTGAAGCGGCTCAGCTGCGTTGAACCTGAGCCCATATAGAAATGTGATTTTTGATTTTATTTTTTATCAAAGGCTCCTTCATCTCTGGCCCTGTGCAGATGTTCTGCTTGGTTTTCATTGTGTGGTCTCCCTCCTCCCTCCTCCCTCCTCACGTGTAAAGTAAGTGTCGATATTTTTAGCGGGTCTACATGAGTACGCCTCGCACACACTCATTAGCTGTGT
>PIJE02000073.1:317166-352166 GCA_002895965.2 Coryphaenoides rupestris | reverse complement strand
TGTTAATGAAATATTCTTGGCTTTAACCTCGTTGTGAGTTGAACAGTTTCCCCGCGTGGGACTACACAGGTAAGGACAATAATTATGTATTTTTAGTTTTTGTTTTATTTTATGTAGGCGTATTTTATTTCTATTGTACTTCCATGCAGGTGTTTTTTTTAATCTAGGCCTATTTATGAATCATTTAGGCCTATCGATGAATTTATTTGCCATGCAGGGCTGTCCAATTAAGATGTAGCCTATCGATGCAAAAAATAATAAAACACGATTTGTTTAAAAAGAGGAACATTAGATTGATAAGACTGTTTTTTTTTTTCATCGTTTCTAGTTGCGATCTGATTCTGTTATAAAATATTGTATTATAGGCCTATATGTTGCATTTGTCACAAATTGTCGTAACATGTGACACAAGTGTCACATGCTATTTTTGGGGGGGGATTTTGTTTTCACACAAATTTCACACAATTTTAAAATATAAAACGACTATTAAACCTCACTGTTTATCGACAGTGTGCATATTTTCCACTTGATTATAACTTGTAATATGACAATAATCATCATCATCTTTATTTGGTTAAAACGATTGTGAAAGTCAAAAACTATAACAAAAAAACGCGGAAAAAACCGATATTTAAACATTAAAATAGACCTTGTGAACAATTGATTTGCGTGGCGCAACACGTGGCGTGGCTCAGCTTGCTTGTTGCAATAAACGCACAGTTTTATTTATTTACTTTATGATTTGGTCGATGGTTCATTGTTCATCCATCACTGGCCACTACTGCATTCCGCCACTGCAATAGTGGACCAGGGTTCCAGTCGCGATTCCAAAAGCACAACGATAAAACCGTTTTTTTGCCACCTTCCCGCTAAAAAAATCATCGAGCTTTAAAAAGACAAGCATGGGTAGGGCTACTTATTAAATTGAACATGTTGGATGCAGAGAGCGTATAGGTTCAATAGCCTACCGTAGCTGCATGCCGGCGCCTTTACGCATGACTCCGCTCCGCGTCATTTGGATAGGGGTTTGCTCGCCATGGCGCATACATGGCACACCGTGGTGGTGACTAACATCTGAATAGAAACATCTCGGATTAAACCTCTGTGTTTAGCTCTGAAATCTGAACGCGGACATCTCGGGTGAACCCACATGTGTTTAGTTTGAGAAACGAGTGTGCAGTGTAAGCGCACTGGGAGCTTTTAATAAAGGAGACTTTGGGGACGTTCTGTGAGTGCAATTAACGTGGAGCCTAGAATAATGAATGATCAGATCCCGCCGGGATTATGCTTCGGGCAGCACATGCACGGGAAGAAGAAATCGTGAAACATATTTGAACAGAATCAATGAACATGTTTCTCATTTGTAATCTTTTTTTTTTCGTCGTGCTGCGCTGTGAAAAGAACCGATGAGCGGAAAGCAGACTCTTTCTTGTCCACAATGGCATCCAGATACAAACATGCAATTACCTCTGTGCCTCGCAGCGCGCTGCCAGCCACTGTGATCGGAGGAGGATTGCTTTTCAGGAGAAATAAAAGACTACCTGGCCAATGGGGTTTATTCCTTTGACGCTTGGAGCTGAAATTGTCAATTCAGAGACTGAAATACATAATGGGACACATTTGAAAATGTATGCAAATGTACTACTGTGAGTGAGTATTTTTTTTATGCAGCGATTGTGTCTTTTTCTTTGAGTCTGTAATGTATCTCGTCTTGTATGTTTATTCTATCCGACCCGACTATGCCTATCTGATGTAATTTGGTGTCGCTGAATGAGATTTGTGCGACAACAATTCTGCCTTTGATTCAGGCCTACAGGAGCTTCTATATAAAATCTCTCTCTCTCTCTCTTTCTCTCTCTCTCTCGCTCTCTCTCTCCTCTCTCTACATACATATATTATATATACATATATACTATACATATAATATAATATAGATACAATATGATAATAATAATAACAATAATAATAATAATAATACATATCTAACATAAAATAATAATAATAATGATGATGATGATGATAATAATGATAATAATAATAATAATAATAATATATTAAAGTCATTGTCTGAAGTGTTCAGGGTTCTCAGGCTTGTCTCTTTGTGTCCCTCCTGTCTGCATGTTCTCCAGGGGCTTCACCTCCCTCCTACCGGTTCTGCATGGTCATGACCTGTCGCCACGCCTCTTCCCCAGCCCACCTCGTCCTATTGGTCCTGCTCTTTGTCACTTCACAGTTGGCTGGCGCCGCTCCTGTGTGGGGGGAGGGCGGCGAGGGACGGGCGGCGGAGGGGGAGGAGGGGCGCGCGCGGACAGATCTCAGAGACGCCGGCCTCAGCGGCGCTCTCTCGCTCCCACGCCTCGACCTCTCCGACCTGGGGCGGGGCGGGGGCCTGGGAGATAACCCCGTGGACCCCACGAGGCTCCTCCACGTCCTGCTGGAGGCCCTGGACCACCCCGGGGCTCGGTGGGTCCAGAAGAATGGGACGGGAGCCTGGGGGGGAATGGCGTGGGAGGAGCGGGGTGATACAGGTACAGGGGAGGCAGGCGCAGAGCAAGGGGGCGAGGAGGAGGTGAAGGAGGAGGACAGGGAGAGGAGGGCAGAGGACCATCAGCGCTATCTGACAGCTCCCCAGGAGGATGGCTTGCAGGCAGGCAGGGGAGAGGAGGAGGAGGAGAAGAGGCCCTCCGGGGGGGATGCGGGGTGGCTGCTGGGGGATGTAGGGCTCGCCCTGGTAGGAGGGAGAGAGGGAGGACCGAGCCGAGAGGAGCAGGAGGATGGAGAGCCATCGCCAGGGCCATCAGACGACCTTCAGGGTCCCCAGGGAGATGAGTCCGCGCTGCTGCGTCGCAAAACACGGGGCTACTTTCAAAACATTGACTTGGGTCTCCAAGACAACGAGATCCTGCCCCCACTGAAGGGCTACAAGGCCTACAACACGCAGCTGGCGCGCGCCGGCAAGAAGCAACACTGGCAGGAGGAACAGGCGGGCAACCGGCCCGCCCAGGGGGGCAACTTCATGGACGACTTCGACGCCGAGGGCGAGGAGCTGGAGGAGGAGGTGGAGCGGGAGGAGGAGAGCCTCTCCCGCATGGAGGAGGAGGCCAGGGCCCGTGCCGAGAAGCAGGAGGTGCTGCGGCAGCAGGAGGAAGCAGAACGCGCCCGGGAGGAGGAGCAGCGGTTGGCGGACATTGCGTCGGACATGCTGCTGCAGTACATGGGCCGGAAGCAGCAGCCGCCATACCTGAAGCCGCGGCAGAAGAGCAGCGTGCCCGCCGTCGCCAGCAACACGGCCGAGGACAAGCGGTCCGAGGAGGTGGTCACTGATGGTGACGAGGACGACGACATGGACCAGCAGATGATCGACCGGCTGATCGAGATCAGCAGCAAGCTGCACCTGCCCGCCGACGATGTGGTGGAGATCATCAGCGACGTGGAGGAGAAGAAGAAGAAGAGGAAAGAGCTGCAGCAGCTGCCGGCGGCCGGCGTCAACCGAGCGGCGGTCACCAGCCAGCGGTTCCGGCCCCTGGTGCCCCCGCCGCTGGCAGCGCCGCCCCCCATGTACCACTACACCGTCTCCAGCAACCCCAAGAAGGTGCCCTACAAGTACAGGTCCAACAAGAAGTGGCAGAAGGAGAGGGTCAAGTCATACAAGCAGGACTTTTGGTACAAGCCTCAGAAGCAGCTGGACTACTGGTACAAGCCGCAGAAACAGTTTCTAGCCTTCCCCTCCTACCCCTACTACCAGAAGCCATATCGCGCCTACTACCCCGTGTATTTCCCCTACCCTAAGCAACATTACTACAGCAAGCCGTCCCCGTCCATGGACCAGCCGTTCGGACCCCAGGAGGTCGACCTTCCCGCCCCGAGGCGCAGGTTCCGGCCAGGGGGTAAAGGGGGTCGCGGGCAGGGCTGGAGGCAGCAGCAGCCGCCACCCCAGATACCCATCACCCCGTACATCTCCAATTACATCCTGCCTCACCCACGGACCTACCAGCCCTTACCTCCGCCCAAGCCCATACCTCCCGCGCGGAGAGGCAGGCGTCCCCATTACTTCTACCCCCAGGTGACGGCCCCTGTGGACGACTATGAGGAGGACGGACTGGTTCCTCAGCTGGACAGCGAGGAGGAGCTGGAGAACTTTATTGAGAGGATCTACATGAAGCGCAGAATGTACTGAGATGCTTCGGGACCCGACTTGTCCGAAAACAGAGAACCAACCCTCTGGGGGACAGATATACAGTATAGCAGAAGGATGAGAAGAAGCAAAGTGTTTTAAAATATTTAAAAAAAGAATCAAAAAGGAGATTTAAGAGGGGGAGGGGGATGTGTACATTTGAAACCCCCAACGGGAATGCAAGGGTTAGGAAGAAAAACAAGTTTGCTTTCGTGTTGTTCTTTTCCGTTCCTGTAGTTTTGTTGATTTGGGGGTCAGGGAGAGGATGCAGGGGTTTCAGGTGGAGTTTGGCCCCGTGACCATAATCAGCCTCTGGATCAGTTTACATTTAAACGAGAGAACATACCACAGTGTATGTCTGGCTCCATTCAGGTCAATCTCTGATGTTCTTACATTCTGTGTTTCAGAGCTCTTGGTGAGAAGGCACACACACGCACACACACACACACACACACACACACACACATGCACGTAAGCACGCAGACACACGCATGCATGCACGCACGCACGTACCCGCACGGACACGCACGCACGCACACACACACACACACACACACACACACACACACACACACACACACACACCCATATTCAGATACACATTGCCAAACAATTCACAAGAAAATGTGCCAATTGTATGAGACTCATGTTTACAAGTGTTTTTATTTAATTTTTTTGAATTTTTAATGTCATGGTACATATCAAATATTACGCACAATGCTCCTGTTTCTGTCTTTCATGCCAAATATAACAGACATATAAGGGACCACCATTAAAAGGGTTTCAATTTGAAAATGTGAAAAATATATTATCGATTCAACTCCATTTTGGAATGATCACCTTAAAGTTGTTATTATTATTATTGCTGTTCCATTTACTAAATTCAGATCTATTGCATCATGATGACAACCATCCCAATGAATGAACCCTGTGGATTCCAAAAGCACAACATCCACCAGTGCAACACCTCCAGCCTGGTGCACTGAGGGCTCATCGGCTGTTTTGGGATACAGACGTTATTGCAGTACAAACTGTATTTCGTGACACCATCATCATCAACATTATTATGAGTTTAGTATTGGTAGTCATGCAGAAGAAACCTTGGTTACCAAACATCTAATGTCTTTTAAGTCGTCTTTCCAAATGCGCAACTTTGACATCTTTAGCTGCTGCTGGGACACTTGTCTTTTGTTGGTTGATTGATTTGTTTGGTTTTTTAACCTTTTTCATCCCGAAAACTCAGCTTTTTCTTTGTTCTGATAAAAAAATACTTGAAGTCACACATTTATTCTGCAGCCTGTCAACGGAACTGAGAAAAGATATGAAACCAAGAGGCAACACAAATGTTATTCATTTCTGAAGGGCGTTGGTATTGAGAAGATACAGGTTGGAGAGTCAGGGATTGCGTTCAAAACGTTAAATGCACGTCTTTTTACTTGCAACTAAAAAAAATGAACAAAAAAATGAAGAAAAAAAAGAGAAAAAATAAAACAGTGTGGAGAAATCAAGATGGCTGTTTCTCTGAATAAACTGTGAACATAAAAAAAAAGTATTAATTCTCAAAGGAAGACTGTGCCACTGTGTCCGCAGGTAGGCCGTCTGTCTGTCAGAGGAGAACGTTGTGGTCCATGTCACTTTTAGCATTGTGAGATGTACAGTGTGAAATAAATATGCCTGTGCAATGTGTAAATAACAGCATGACGATTAATAGTTTTGCTATCAGAGAAAGAATAAAAGCTATTATTTTATTAAAGCTCAGCTTCATGCCTTCTTCCAAGAACGCCACGTCGGGACGGAAAGGGCCGAAGTGCACGGCAAAAACAAACAGCAAACAAAAATCTAACAAAAAAATGAAAACAATGTGACCAGGTGACAAAGGGACGCACACACATGCAAGCCACTGTAGCTTAGCATAGCTTAGCGTAGCATGAATCGGTCGCACCGAGAGAATGGAAAAGCACACAATGAAACACAAGAGAGAAGAAACAATATGGCAGAGGGGGCCGGAGGCAGAGGACAAAGAGTTATGAGAACCGGAAAGGGAGAGAGAAGTCACAGAAGACGGGTGAGGTGGGGGTGGGGGGCTGGGGAGAGGTGGGTGGGTGGGTGGGGGGGGGGGGGAGATGGGCACTGCGGTGATTGATGAGTCACATGATTGGTGTATGAGTCATCCATCTGTACACTTTACTGCGCAGTGTTACACACACTACAACACACTAACGCCCACACTCATACACACGCACACACATGCACACACACACACGCACACATGCACACATACGCACATGCACGCACCCATGCACACACACACACTCTCTATCTCTCTCTCTCTCTTTTAACTGTATAAAAATGTAGCTGCTGGCATTGGAGATATTGACTGCCCCAGTCGACCAATCACAGAGCGAGGAGCTGTTGATGGACAGGTGCTGCCATATCTCCTTTGAATTCCTTGCCTCATTCGCCGGAGTCGGAATTGCTCTCACCGTGTGTCGTATATGTACACACAATGTTAGCGGGCGCGGCTGATATTAACCGTTATAAGTACTCATGCATATTAATGAGGCAATCAGACTAACGACTGCATTATAACTAGCGATTAGATGAGACTTAGAGGGACTGACTGATGCACATTGTGTGGGTTAACGCCCCAGCTATGAATGCTGGTGTTGAAGTTGTTTCCGCTCGGAAGGTACTGTACATTTCACCCATCAGTTGTGCATACCTCCTTTCATACCCATTTGTTCTTTCCTTCCTTCCTTGCTTCCTTCCTCTTTGTTCCTCCTTCCTATGACCTGCCCTTCTACCAACCTTTCTTCCTTTCTGTCTATGAAATGATCTAGTCGTGTTGGGTGGTAGCACCTGCAAGAATGAATCACAATCTGGCTCATTAGAATGGCATTGATAGTAATCTCTAACATCGTGTGACCATTTTTGGGGTCAATATATTTGTCATTATACATTTAAATGACAAAACAAGATTCAGGGTCTTATACATGTTGGGCTTGTACTTATTATGCTATAATGACTGAACAGCCATGCAAACACTTGAACTTGGAACAGCCATTTGAAGACACTCCTGGGTTTTTTTTCCTCATGTAATGATTAAAGCGCTTCAATGCAATCACAGACGTTTCTTAAATGTGGGTGCAATTCATGGTAATCTTTGATGACGGAAAAGGTCATGAAAGATTCTGTTGTTGTGCCACACTTCACAGGTCCTAGACCTTCCTGTATAATTCCTCAAAGCTGCAATTACAACAAAAAATAATTGTTTTGTTTGCCCTTTGTTGGAGATATTCCCTCTCAGCACGACACAAGAAGCTCTCACCAGCCATTAGCAGAGCAGGGGCAGCATTTCATTAGCATCTGCATCACATGCCTCTCTTCATCCATTACATTTTCAGCCCATTTTTCCTTTCCCCCTTTCATCTGCGTTTGCTTTTCCTGATCTGTGATCATCTTCTCCGTATCCTGACCGTCTCTCTGACATTATCAGCGTCCCCCTATTCTGTTTAATCCCTGCCCTGCGCTGTGTGTTACGCCTGCCCGACAGAACCAGCCACTCTCTCTCTCTCTCTCTCTCTCTGTCTCTCTCTCTCTCAGCCACTCTCTCGCTCTCTCTCTCTCTCTCTCAGCCACTCTCTCGCTCTCTCTCTCTCTCTCTCTCTCTCTCTCTCTCTGCACCACTGTCACAAAGGGCCGGTGAGTCATCGCCTCTTATGTTCCTGGCTCCCTCCTCCCACCAAAAGGCACATAAATACACGGAAAACACTCAATTTGCCCTGTACCTGCCATGCCATTACAAACAGGGCTACACACACACACACACACACACACACACACACACACACACCTAATTGCACACACACAGACACCAAATTGCACACACACACACACCAGCATGCACACATGCGTTCAGACATACACAGACACACACACACACACACACACACACACACACACACACACACACTCACACACCTAAATGCATGCACACACACAGACACACACGCAAGCAGTACAATGAACCGCAGATGAAAATACATCTCCATGTCTACACATTGTGTGTTATTTGGATTATTGTGACATATCAATAATATAGGAATATGTGGATCCAACAAAAAATTGTTGGAATAAATAAAATGGATATGAAAAGTGATTGAAAGATTGAAAAAAAAAAAAACCCGCCATGGATGGCGGACCGACAACGAGAGAAGAGATGAGAGAGAGACTACTGCTGTGACTTGTGCGGTGGTTTGTCAGTGGCTCGGGAAATCATGTTTTGCCATCATTGACGAGACTAACTGCGGTCTACCGCCATCTTCTGGTGAGAGAGCGTACTTGCACTTGTACTAGGCCTCAATCATCATGTGTCAGTAAAATATAATCAAACAAAGATTTTGAATGTCTCTCATTCCTCAGCAGACACTTTATATACTAAGGTTTGAGCTAAAAAGAAAATCTGCTGGATAATATTTAATATATATTCAATATTTTAGCTGTTTGGTGTGCTTACGCAAGAATAGTCTATTATTGGTCTCGGCTATATCTTGGCCTACCCGTATTATAGAGTTAAGTTATTTAAAAAAATGTATTATTAGAGGGCCCACTGGACGGTAGTACGTCAGGGTGCGTTAGACCACAGGGGAAATCGGAGCCCAGGTAAGGGCTTGCTCTTTACAGCAAAGCTACTTGTGAGCTATTCAGACACATAAAATATTCAAACATTGGAGTTTCCGTTTCAGGCGTGTGTGTGTGGGGGGAGGGGGGGGGGGAGAGTTGCAGGTAGAGGGACAGAGATAAAGAGATAAAGAGATAAAGAGAGAAAGAGAGAAAGACAGAAACAGGCATCAGGTGAAAACCAAAGTCAGAAGTCAGGGAGATGAGAAATTAAGGCAGCCAAGCCTGGAAACCAAAGAAGAAGGGATGGAAGGAGAAAGGGAGCCTGAGGGAACTTATACGCTACGGTAGGACGGTTGTGGCTGTTGCCGTTGCCGTTGCCGTTATTGTTGTTGTTGATGTAATCAGCTGCCGATGTCCACGTTGATAACCTCTCCTTCTTCCTGTTCGGTGGTTCACTTCTTCTGCCAACTCTCTGCTTGGTTTCAGTGACGAGCATCTGGTGGTTGACACACAGGCCGACGGAGGGGTTAGCAATGGAGGGGCTATCGATGGAGGGGTTAGCGACGGAGGGGTTAGCGACATGTGTCCCCCCGCGATCCACATCACTGAGGGTGACCCCGACCAGGTCAGATTTATTTCACTTTATTTTATATTTAAGTCCCCTATTAAGGCTTTCTAAGATAAGATATGATGATATAAGATAGAACTTTATTTTAATTCTTGTGCCAGAGGTTGCTCAAAAATACCAACATAAGAATAAAACCAATAAAATAATAAATGTACAGTGAATAAGCCAAAAAGAAAAATGTAGGTAAGTTATTTAGTAAACAAAACAAGTTGGCAATGGTATTGAGAAGTAGAAATGAGAGTATTAGATCCCTATTTCATTGACTCCAGCAACACACAAATCATCAACAGAGTGGACAGAGTGTGTCCTGTACAGCTAAATATCGCTGCTCAAATATAGCACACAATACGAGGCTGTCATCCTAACATCCTATCCTGTCACTCAATTGAATGGTACAAAAACCATGTGTGACGTTTTAAGGGTGAATCGATCATGGCGTGGGTGTCGCTTTGCAGTTGGAAGAAGACACTGGCTCGGTGGGGGGGGGCGTACGTGTCGTCGTTGACGACACCGACAAAGAGTTGGACGCACGCAGTCTCGGTGACTCAGAGACCACGCCATCATCACCATCACCACCACAGGCGTCTCCTGTGGCCCCCAGGGACCCACAGGAGGACGACAGAGTCAACGGCAGCATCCCATTGTCGTCTGACGGGCCCCAGGAGACGCACACACACATGCTGCTGACGCAACCCGCTCCACTGTCGCCACCCTCCGCCAGAATACAGAGTAAGCTCTGTGATAGGCCGGCATGTTCTCCACGTTCCGATAAAGCCATGATTTCCTTTTACGAAAGAACGACATTGAGTGTTTGTTGATTCGTAACCAATGGATGAATATAGCTGTCCATTTGGGTTAGTGAAATGCAAACAGTGTTTAAACAAAGCCTATTTGTGAATCTCAGATCAAAGCTCGGAGCCCTGCTGGTATTGCCTGATGTCTCTTGAGCCAGAGCATCGGCCTCAAGATTCTGAGAAACAGGTTACGGTGTCGTCGTCAAACATTGCTTTGTTTGCTTTGTTTGCGTGTGAGGTTAAAACAGTCACCAATCTGAGGCAGAGTTTAGCATTGACAACACATCACATAACTCTTGGTCCCTCAAATCTGTCCCCAGCTTGACGTGGAGGCGTTGACGCAGGGCTGCAATTCTGTGGTGGCAGTGCCCCCCGGTGGCCCGAAAGTGAACTACCAGACAGACCCTCGGCCGCACTTCGGCGTGGCCTGCTCCTCCCGCTCGACCGCGCTTCCTCTGTGGGGCTGCGAGGGTCCGAGCTGGGCGGCCAGGAACCCAGGCCTGGTGGACCAGATGGACACCTGCCCCCACTGCCACATAGGACTCCGCCCGGACACACTGCGCTGGCACGAGGTCTGAACTCACATGTACACACACACACACACACACACACACACCGGGACATTTGCTTGCCATTGCCAAGAGTAACAAGTCTTCCGATCTTCTCTCCACAGACAAAATGTGTGCTCTTCGATGGATTCAAGAGTTAAGTCAACAATCAAACCACCTGTGTAATTATGCTTTTGCATGTCTGTTTTGTGATAGATTTAAAATGTCCATAGGTTGCAAAATCAATCTCAGGAAAACACATCCATCATGTCAGCATTGTACAAAGGAGTATTTTTTTTATAACTGTTGCAGCGGACAATTTCCCATGACATTATTGCCTTTGCTTTCAGAAACCGCATGTTTCATGGACACCAATAAAGAACATGCATCTGACTATTTCTGGTCTCGATTCATTTCCCACACAACTGCTGGGAGAGGTTTCATCACGTGGGAACAGCGTGGAACGAAACGTGATGTAATGGCTCCGCTGCGATGATCTCAGAATGAACGCGGCGTGCCAAGTCGGGTGAATTTGAATCCGTGTGAAGTCTTCTGCTGCTTGAATGACACACAGAGGACGCCAAACGTGTCATGTGTTTTTGATTAACAGTATATTATTTTCGAGGGGTTTAATGCGTGATCGGGATGTGAAGTTTTTACAGGGTGCCGTGGAAAATCTCGAACAATCAATGACCAAATAACATCAAATTAAGTCATGACAAACATACATTTATTCTAGTTCTAGTTCCAGTTCTTCTGATAATTAACCAGGGTTACGACCTTACGAACTGGTGCCATGGTGTCCTGGAATGTTAGGTCACTTAAAAGTGGAGAGTCTCTTGCAATGCAACATAAACGTGCGAGACTAATACATCAACGTTTTTCCTCTTGATCAAGGCTGTTGCTTGAGCAATACGATATAACAGTTGGGCAAAACAGTACAACAGTAATTTTTCATTACACAGGGATATTCATAGATTTTTTGGCCTCCAGTATCTCTAGCTCCGCCCATGCAGCGCGGTGTGATACAGTTTGGTGAAGGTGAAGGTGCGGGGTTCCAGAAGGCTGCGGTGTGTGCGGGTCGACGGTGGACAAGATGAAGATGAAGCCTGTCCGCAACTGGATAGCTGAGGAGTACAAGAATGAAATTATCCAACTGTTAAAACTGGCAGTGCCAATGGTAAGGATGGATTCTCTCGCCTAAGTAGGCTATAGAGCTTTTATTTAGAACTTAAAAAAAAACCTTGATGATGATGATGATAGTAATAATAATGAGAATCATCATCATCATCATCATCATCATACCCATAGCAATAATAATCACAACCATAATATTAACATTCATATTTATATTATTGTTAATAATATTAGATTTAAACCATGGCATCCATATGTCAGATACAGCATACCAACATACAATTACATACAATACAGATCAGAACCAAAGCAGGTGGAGGCTGGGGTGGTGGTGGTGGTGGGTGAAATCTAAAAACTTAACTGTGTGTGTGTGTGTGTGTGTGTGTGTGTGTGTGTCAGTGTGCATGTGTTGGATTGGACCATTTGGTTGTCAGCTGATGAGCGGATCATGACTAGAGTGTCCCACCAGAACTAGCCACGCCCATTTATTATAATAATAATTATGACTATTATTATAATAACTATTGTAATTTCATTGTTTATTATTAGGCCTAGTAGTTAGCTAGTAGTATATAAACTGGTAACATATCATATACCATAATAGCTTATGTAAAAGGTAATAATAATATGAATAAGCCATGAAGATGGACCATTAAACATGGCTGACGTTTAAACCTGAATTGTTTCTCTTTCTCAAAGCCTGTTTTTGTTCAAACCTTTTGTTCAAAACGATGGCTCAATCAAACCATGTATTTATTCTCTCTATGGTCTTTGGAGGAAATAAAATCACATTCTGAATGAAAGTGATTGCTGCAAGACTATTAACTCTTGTTAATGGTCAACAACCAAGATTTATTGTCGAAAAACTGTCTGAATTGTTGAGTGTATGAGTAGATCCGATGACTGATTACAGGCAGGGGCGTGATTGGCCACTCTGAGTGCCACCCCAACTAAATCTGGCAGGTGATAGGATGAGAACTTTGTGTACTGATTGATTAGAAATCACCATTTTACAGAAAATGTTTATGTTTTAACAACACAATGTATTTCCTTTTTGCTTTTCCCATTTTTTATTATCATAGTTTTTGGATGGATTATCGGATGTGATAGACGACATGGTGGCTTAGATATACTGTATATGCTATAATTATATAAATACGTGTATAATCCCCCCTCTGTTCTTCTTAGTTCCTCTCACAGTTAATGACCTTTATGGTGGGTTTCGTCAGCATGGTGTTCTGTGGTCACCTGGGCAAGAACGAACTGAACGCTGTCGCACTAGCGATAGCGGTAAGGACATAATAATCTATCACCCCAATACAGAGCTATGGATGTTCTTTTTGTAATAGTCCATCACCCACACAACAGATGTTTATCTCTCTTTTAGTATTTTGATGTCAAATTCATGGTTGCCATCATGTGTTACTGAACCTCTGTACAGGTGATAAACGTCACTGGTATCTGTGTGGGATATGGACTATCTTTAGCCTGTGATACTCTCATGTCTCAGGTAAAGGGTTGGCTTGGATGCATCATGATTGAAAATCGAATTATCCAAAACAACATGGCCAAACAAAACAGTAATATGATTATCAATTTTATATTTTGATTGTTCACTCTTTAACTCAGACCTTTGGTAGCGGGAACCTGAAGCAAGTGGGAGTCATTCTCCAAAGGGGAATTCTCATCCTGCTATTGGCCTGTTTCCCCTGCTGGGCGATCCTTATCAACACACAATCCATACTACTGGCTGTCAGACAGAACGCTGAGGTTGCCAGGTCAACATAACATAATAATATGTTCAAATAATACATTTCTGCTTCATCTTCCCGTAATACGAAACTGTAGTCTGTGTTGACCTACTTAATATTAATGCTGACTTATTTTCCACAGACTATCCCAGCTCTATGTGGAAATTGTCATGCCTTCTCTGCCAGTAAGTTTTGTTCACATCATGTTAACACACCCCACTATAATAGGGTTAGGTGAGTGTTTGATGATGTAATGGGAAATTGCATTTCAGGCCTTTCTTCCTGTTGGTATTAGGTTCTTGATGTAGATTGTTTTTACGACAGGCAATCTTGGTAAACTATATGGCAGTAGGGAGACCCCTTCCTCCACCAATCATAAATGAACGTGACGACTGGTCATGCAGATAAGCAGCTGGGGAAGAGGTTAAGTGAACTGTGAATGTTTATACAGGGGGCAGAGATCCCTTGGGCAGGAAACCCCATCCCATGTGAACTAGGTATTCGGAGGGCAAGGGGAGGAGGTTTATTGCTGACCCCAGAGCCCTCTGGGGTGTAAAGTGTGTTTAAAAGGGACATGAAAATATCTGTTTGTTACTCACTCTGCTAGAGAGGAGTCTGGTGAATGCATTCATTAAATACTCTTAATTCCTACAAGTATTTTGCCTGTTTAGACTCATTCGCCTCGGACGCAATTATTTTATCGGAGAATTGCCACGACAATTATGTGATTTTAGCAGCGTTTCATCTTTTTCAGGCTACATTTATGTACACTGTCCAGGGACGATACCTCCAGAATCAGGTAGGCGTAATTGATCACGATAGAGTTTGCTAGGGACATAATGGCTCAGGTGGAAAAAAATGAAAGATTTCAATGGGGAATACATTCTCAAAGAACTCACATTTGTTAGTTGGTTCAAGCTATTTTTCGGAACATTTGAAGAAATTATTTGTTTAAAAAAGCGATGGGGACAAAATCGTCCATTTCAAAAACATGTGCCCAGCCCCCTGTGCAAATGACACCTATGTGTCAGATTTGTGTAATTAACAGACTCTACACATATACAAATGCTGAATAGCTGTTGGGTATTATGATGCCCTTGTATCTGAGTGATCGGGTTTGATTTCTACAGCTGTGTAAGTGTGTTAGATCACTTCCTGTGTCACGGTGTTACATCACTTCCTGTTGTCACTGTTTGTGTTGACCCACAGGGCATGATGTGGGCCCAGGTGATAACAGGGGTAATGGGGAATATTATTAATTTATTGACCAATTACATTTTCCTCAATCTGCTGGATTTGGGTGTTGCGTAAGTAAAGACATTTACTTGATACTTCATTATTTGATACACCCTATAATACCAACTGTCATCATATACTTATTCATAATTCTGGTGTCTAAAATTATCATCATCTTGTGATTATTTCACAGGATTCAGAGATGATCCAAAGCAAATCTAAGTCATACATTTTGTTTTTATTTATTTTATTGATTTATTTCTCTGTTCTGACTTGACCCCTGTGAAGAGGCTCCGCAGCAGCCAATGCGATCTCGCAGTACTCCCTGGCTGTGTTCCTGTACATCTACATCTGCTGCCGGGGGTTGCACCGGGCCACATGGGCAGGTCAGCTCATTCTCGGATTCCTCACCTCCACAGTGAGAGTGTCCCCACAAAGTCCATCCCTCCATCCCTCCCGTCAGTGAGGTGACAATCCATCCATCTACCTGTCCTCGACCCAGTTTCCGAGGTCCATAGCACCTAGAGCTGCTCCGTCCTTGGCCATTGGCTAAGGGGCATTTTACCACGACTCCCATGAACCCCTTGTGTGGGTGGTGGGATCCAGATGGGTTACATGGGCCTTCTGGCTCCCAGGCGGTGGCCTTCGGATACTACCCCCCACCCACAACTCCCCACCCCCAGGCCTGGCTCCAGGGATAGACCCCAGTGACCCTGACCTGGGCAGGGTAATCTTTTCATTATTCCGGGTCAACTATTTCATTATCATAAGCAGTATTAGAACAAGTTTGCCTGGATCTCAGAGGTAGCCCCTTCCCCCCCTCCCCCCAGATCAGTTCACCCTTCCATCATGCCCATGTCAAGGAATGGTCCCACCCCTGTTGAATGTCAGTCAAATGTGATTTTCAGAGACTCTACATTCAATCAAATTGGTCCTTGGCGCATCACAACAATAGACTATATATAGTCCATGTCTTTAAAAAAACCTTACTCATGTTGCTGTGTTGTCATATCCTTGACCTGTGACCCACAGGTTGGTCATGTGACTGTCTGCAGGAGTGGGGACCCTTCAGCCGGCTGGCTGTGTCCAGCATGCTGATGCATTGCTTCTCCTGGTGGGTGTACGAGGCGGGAGGATTCCTCGCCGGGCTCATCAGCGAAGTGGAGTTAGGCGCGCAGGCTATTCTCTACGAACTTGCGGGTTTTGTTTACATGGTAATCTCAACAGGCCCCCCCTCCCTCCCACCTCACCACATCGCTTCCCATGTTAGCGCTGTGGTGAGGATCCAAGTGTGTTTAAAAGTCTCCTAATTTACCACCAGGTGTGAGTGTGATTAGCCATTCCAAGCTCTTGGAATGAATCTCTGCCTTATGACATCACAAGTGGGAGCTTGCTTAATAGATCAGCCGACCAGCCTTACCCAGTGGACTGTAGCAACTGGTTGGCTGATCTATCCAGAATACATCTGGGTGGCCACTCCCCACTTGTGATGTCATAAGGGGGAGGTTCACGCTCACACTTAATGGCAGAATAGGAGCCCTTTAATGTTAACGGGTGCCGCAGCTGACGCAGGTAAACGAAGACGAGAGCTCTTCACAGTCAAACAGACACATGACAGAAAGCAGGGATGGGACCGGGACTGACTGTGGGGAACCAGACGAGACAGGATACATTTTACACATAGAACTAAAAGAACGAGACCATAGTACACATAGAAATACAAAATTACAACATGAACCAAGGACAAAGTCCCACCCATGACCCACAAAAGGAAATTCCCACGTAACCAACTGGGAGGCCGAGGAGCCTAGGCCATACACGTACTCAAGTCTCCAGGCTGAACTGGAAAAATCCTGGAATAGTGGCTCATGCTCTCTGTGTGTACAGATCCCGATGGGAATGACCGTGGCGGCCAGTGTACGTGTGGGTAGCGCCCTCGGTGCCGGAAACACAGAGCAGGCCAAGCTGTCGGCCAAGGTATCCACCATTTACACAGGTGTGAACAACGAAACCTCTTCTCAACCTTTCCCTCATTTTGGCAATTCTTATTTGCACATGTATTGCCATGCATTGTCCATTTAAACTCTTGTCTTTCCTGATAGTTATCGTGGCGTGTTTTGTTGGAGTCTTTCTGGGAGTCTCGAGGGACGTTATCGGATACATTTTTACCACAGAACCGTTAGTAAAAGCTTTACGCGCCAAATCTTTTTAATCTGCAATCGCTCACGTATTAACCCCGACATGAGATTTTTCACATTTACTCTGATAAAACAATGTCCCCTTGATTTTGGTTTTGCTTCATTGTGCCGAACGTAATGCAATGGGACTGTCAATCAGTTGCATTCAATTTGCACAGAAATGTATTATGACAAATTTGTCCATTCAATCAAATGAACATGAATCATTGGTTGGTGTGCATCATGAATCAGAGAATCAAAGAGACTTTTTGTCTAATATCCTGTATGATGTTTCTATCTTTGTTTTGTGTCCTTTAGAGAGATTGCTCAGCGCGTGGCTGATGTCATGATAATGTATGGCTTTGTGCACGTCTCTGAAGCCATTGCGGTGAGCTCTCTAGACACTCATCTCTTTAACAGCCCATAAGATTACCCCTAGCTTCCGCAAGCAGAATGTCCCCAGCATATCACATAGAGCGACTATGTTTAATGTCGCCAGTGTGTTAACGTAAAGTGACCGCGTTTACTGTGTGTGGCATGAAGTGACTATATTAATGTCCAAAAATGTGATGTACATCCCATCTGCAGGGCGTGACCGGTGGTATAATCAGGGGTGTAGGAAAGCAGAGGGTTGGCGCTCTGTCTACCCTGATAGGGTACTACGTCATAGGTTTACCCATCGGACTGTCGCTCATGTTCCCGGCTGGAATGGGCATTGTGGGTGAGGATGAGTTAAGTATTAAGTATGATCACTTTACTGTAATTACTGTGATCATCAAAAACCTGTCTTCCTTCTCAGGTCTGTGGCTAGGACTACTTATTTGCGTCATATTTGAGACTGCGTTCTATCTGTTGTATTTGTCCAAAATGAACTGGCAGACTGTCACCGAAGAGGCGAGTACTTGCATGTCTGTCTATAGGTTTTGTTTCTATCCCTGTGATATAATAATATGCAGATTAATAATTGAACTTTTTTGTCTTGGAAAAGGCCTTAGTGAGGGCAGGGGCATCACTCACCGATGGAAAGGCGATGCCTGTAATGAAGCAAACGGGTAAATGATCTTTAATCTGTCTTTATGATTTAGTGCGGTTGCAAAGCGAGCGCGCTACACTAAAACCAATTCCAAAATGTCCAATCTGGGCTGTTGTGTGTAAAACAAGCTTTACATAACTTCATTGCAAAGGCATCGACAACTTCAACAACTTCATGCCAAATATGCACCAGTTTGTTGGCAGACCGACCAGGAGAATGCCCAGGTGAAGGCCTCTAGTCCTGCTGATCCAGGAGCCCCTCAGGGGGGACCCCTCCCAGAGCTGGACGCACCTGGTTCCTGCCACCCCGGCCAGAGTGGATCAGCCATCAGTGGAGGAGGTCGTGTGCTCTCGGGCAGGCAGCTGGCCGTACGACGCGGCCTGGCCCTGCTCCTCATGTCCCTCATCCTGGCTGCTGGTGTCCTGACCAACAAGATGCTCCTCTGGTTTTACTATTGACTTGAAAGGCAGTGCTGCTCAGGGTCGTTTGTAATGTTTTCAGTCATATGCACTTCCCCTCATAGTTTATGGTGTCTGTAGCAAGGCTGCTTGCCACAATGCCACATATGTGGCTTTACAGAACCTAATGTCACAAAATTATTGTTGGTGTGTTTACAAGGTAATACACTGTTGATATCCGGATGTCTTCTTGCTCTGACTTCTACTTCTGCCTGATTTTCTCAGATGTTTTAAAGGTGTCAACACCGAACCAATGCCAACATGTCAGGCCCAAACTGTTGCAGACAATAACGCGATTCCAATATGTGTTGTGCTAATTCAGCTAATTTCCCCATACGAATACATGAAAAAGGTCAAGGGCGAGTATAAGGGTTCAGAGGTCGTCACACACTGTGCTGTGGTGACACCTTTAACATGTTAGTGTTTGCATGAATCAGTACTGGCAGCCAGGCATTCAATACCGGCTATCGTGCAATCATCTAGTTTTAGTTTGTAATTTTCAGAGCGATGGGCCACTTAACTCACACACAGTAACTCAGGTCAGGGGTCAATTGTCACACTGGTAAATGTGTCTGTTGAAACGTGCTGGAACAAGGCACAAGAGCTGTGTCTTAAGGCTGATGCATACTCCGCGAGAAGCAAGAACTTTGTTCTCGCACCTAGGGCCCCGCCCACAAAATTACGTCATTTTGTTCTCGCAGCCCTAGGTCAGGAGTTCTCGCAGTTTGTTCTCGACACATCATTCTGGCTGAACTTTGTTCTTGCGTCGTGTCCGAGAACTATTGTGTGATTGGTCAATTTGAAGTGGGCGTGGTTAATGCGTGGTTAGCGCTTTCCGCCAGCGCAGAAGTTTGCTGCTGTGGGCGGGGCCTTTGAGGAGTTTCTCGCGGAGTATGAAATGTCCAGGGCTGCGAGAACTTTGTTCTTGTTCTCTCAGCCCTAGGTGCGAGAACAAAGTTCTCGCTTCACGCGGAGTATGGATCAGCCTTTAACATCGCCTTGACCCTCATTCCATGTGATAGGACAAGACGTAGCAACCACAACATCTCACATATAAATCCTCTTGACTCGAAGTGATCCCTCCACAACCTCAGGGATCTCTTGCACATATAAAGAATCAGCACAGCCTTCTAACAAAAATAATGCAAACCTTTTGGATGTGCATTCTCTCTCTCTATTCACATTTTTCCATTTCTTCACTTAGTTAAATCATAGATTTATTTAAACAGGTCCTGTCCAACCCTAACCCTGAAGTATTACATTCATTATTAAACAACCTCATTTTTTTTTATCACTCGACTTGGCTTTAGTTTTCCTCTAAAATAGTTGACATATTTCTGTTCATTTGTTTGAGTGAACGGGCATTCAATCGGACATATTTTCTTCCTTCGCACTGGTCATTACATTTAGGTATTTGGTTTACAATTACTTGCTAACTATAAAAAAATTGGAAAAAATGTATAATGAAGAAATATCATTGAAATACATTATGGTCGAAACAAAACAAGCTACTGATAAGGAGGAGGAATCATTTATGCTTTGACCGTTTATTTTTTTTGTTTGATAAGTCGGATTTACCCCACAGACTAGGCCTCGACACACACACACACACACACACACACACTGTCTCAACACTAGTGTGGTTAGAACGTAACAGCGATATGAAGACTATCCATCCAATCACAGACTGGATGGATTGGATGATTGGATAAATATTAACGCGCTCATCACATGCGCATCTGTGAAGGCGATCTTGAACATTAATTTCTCTGTCCTTAAAATGAAATCGAAAACCTCCTCACATACTCCTCTTCTCTTAATTTTGTATTCTCTCTCGCTCTTTTTGTGTGTGTTTAATTAGTATCTCCATCACAGCTGTTTGGTGGCGCCATTTTGACAGTTAAGCCGGCTAAAACGTAAACAAAGGTCACGTGCTGGACCGGTCCAATCATTTTCGAGAACCCAGTAAATATTCAAATGAGAACGTTAACCCGCGGCGGGGTCTACAAGCTCGCAGTGTGAAACCCTGAACACTAATACCCGGGGTCAGCCCAGGGTTAAAGAAAACTAGTGTGAAACGTGAGATACATTAACCCAGCGCTATTTTAACACAGGGTTAAAGTTAACCCTGGGTTAAAATATTCAAGTGTGAAAAGCCATCATTCTGTCTCATGTTGACCCAGTTACGTGGTCGGGTTAACTGGGGGGGCGGCCCAATTTAAAGGGACACACACACAAAAACAAACGTGAACCCCACGTTGTTAAACTGTAAAAAACTACAAAATAATAACAAATGATATGTATTTTATGAATAACAGAACCTCACGTAGCCCTACACAGAACTGTCAAAGGTCGACGCGTTAGGTTAGGACGTTAGGTTTTGAACGAGATCATTACCGTTCAAAATAGTAGCGTTTTTATTATTATTATTATTATTATTATTATTATTATTATTATTTTACTTCTCCTAGTACTTAGACTTACTGTAAATTTGTAAATCTGTTATTTTATATTTATTATTCTACTGTTTATTTCTCTATTGTTTTATTCTATTGCCATGCAACCTCTGGCACTTTTAAATTAACCTTTAGATTTTAAAATCGCATCAGGGGCCCCTCGTTTGTTTGATTTGATTTGTTGACAACAACACAGAAGTCAGAAGAACAACGGACCACGTCAAGCCGCCTATTGGCCAATACGAGTCACGTGACGGACGAGCGAACACAACAGAGGTGTGAGACAATGGCGCGTCTCGTCCTGACCTGACCGCACCGCTACTTTCATATTCATGAGCCCCCCCGCCGACAACACCGGAGTGTCTCTGTGTGTTGTTGACGGGTCTCGGCTGACGTTGTCCTCGCTGGACACCCAATACGTCTTTTTTTTTTTTTTTTTGGTGTGGTGGGGGGACGGGGACGGGGGCGGGGTCACTTGACACAAACATGTCTTCGCTGCCGCCGGAGCCCTTCTCGGTACGCGGGGGCCCATGCGAGAGTCGCGCTATCAACAGTCCACCGACATCACCGACCCCCGGTCTGGGGGCTCGCAGCGCCGCGGCGGGGTGCAGCCCACGCCCCGCCGCCGCCGTCGCCGCTTACCGGGCGTATGGAGCGCGGAGAACCCTGGCGGCGGCTGCGATCGGAGGACGGACATCGACGCACCCGGGCAAAGCCATTCTTGCAGGTACACACACACACACACACACACACACACACACACACACCAGTCTGGCCTCTTATCATGTCTGTCAGCACCCTAGCACCCACATCACCCCTGACTGTCTGTTCAATGTATTCATTTATACATGAGCTCTCTGTATTGCGTTACTTGCTAAGGATTTGGGGGCTGCATCCTTAGTGATTCATTCATCACACAGACAATGCAGTCCACGTATCTCTTCTCTCAGCCACTGACACACATCCGTCCACAGCATCAGACAGTGTCTCCTACCCATGACGGCATGGCTGACAATGCACCTTCTAGAACATTGAAGAACATTCAGATCTGCACACCAGCCATGTGCACAGATGAACTCAGCCCCTACCTGGCTCTCTCCTCTCTCCCCTTCACCCCACCACACCACAGGCGGCATCGCAGGAGGTATAGAGATCTGCATCACGTTCCCCACGGAGTACGTAAAGACCCAGCTGCAGCTGGACGAGAGGGCCAACCCGCCCAGATACAGAGGAATCGGTAGGACTCTCGTATGCTCTCTATTGCAGGGAGCAGACATTGTGTTGGTTGTTGCATGCATTGTGTTGCAGTGTGCATGCACACCATTGCATGGCCTTGCAGGATGTATGCTTAGCATCACAGGGGGGCATGCAATGTACCTCTGTCAGCATTGCTGGACACATGCATTGTACTTGCAGGTGTGGGGCCGGGGGTGTTGAGGTAGTCCATGAGTTCTATGACTCATGGATTCATGCGTTGGGTCGCAGGGGCTCATGCATGCATGGTGTGTCGCACTACTTATCCGCTTGTGTAGGTGACTGTGTCAAGTTGACGGTTCAGGACCACGGCCTAAGAGGGCTGTACCGAGGACTCAGCTCCCTGCTCTACGGCTCCATCCCCAAGTCGGCAGTCAGGTGGGTGGGTGGGTGGGTGGGTGGGTGGGTGGGGCACACTGTGGACTGTTTATGTGATAAATATTATTATTATTTATCAACATTCTCCCTGTGCAATCACTGTGTGCCTTGTTTATTACACGATATTAACAGATAGAAGGGTGGACATTTTGTTATGTTTCATTCGACTTCTTTCCTTTCCTCTCAGGTTTGGCACCTTCGAGGTGCTCAGCAGCCCCATGCGGGATGCTACTGGTCGCCTAGACAACACACGGAGCCTGCTGTGCGGACTCGGTGCGGGGATAGCGGAGGCCATCGTGATCGTCTGTCCCATGGAAACGCTCAAGGTGGGCGGGGCCATTTCTTCTTCTTCTTCTCCAAGGTGACACGAATATCTGCCGTTGCCTTCCAAATCTGCCAATCTGTTTGGTTCAACCGAGATCCCCAGCAATGATCACCCGACCTGATGACATCCTTTCTCCTGATATCTCGATTTAAACCATTCAATGGAATGGGGCCGCATGTCTGCTGCTAACCTTCTGCTGGTCTCCCCCCCTCCGACAGGTGAAGCTGATCCATGACCAGTGTTCTCTGCGGCCGCGATACAGAGGATTCTTCCACGGCGTCAGCGAGATCATCAAGGAGCAGGGTAAGACTAGGGCTGGGGTGGGCATGATGGCCAAAGTGTTCTATCCCGATATAAGTAAATGGATTGTATTTATATAGTGCTTTTATCCAAATCGCTTTACAGTTGCTAGGCGGAGCCCGGGGATTGAACCAGCAGTCTTCCGGTTGCCAGACAATCGCTCTTACCGCATAGGTCATTAGATAGACAGACATAAAATGACATCCCTTTACTGTAATGCGGCCTTTAAAACCAGGAAAAGACAACACTTATGCCATATCACGATATTACGATATCCAATGTCTAGTCTCCGATCACAATATGGATATAATATCCAGCCCTAGGTAAGACCTCCCACCTCTCCCTGAGGTCCTATTCACCCGGTGGCCTGGCTAGCGTTAGGGTGGGGGAGCTGAATGCGGATAGTGTGTACACACACACAGAATGTGACATGGCTTTTTCTCCTGCGCACGTTGTTCTTCGTCTGCACCCATGCGGTTCTAGATTCTTGATTCTGGCTCAGTCAGCTCGGAATGGCAATGAAGAATGTCGAATTGATTTAGTATTGATCTGTGCTAGGTGTGAGGGGGACATATCAGGGCCTGACCGCTACCGTGCTGAAACAAGGAAGCAATCAGGCCATCCGATTCTACGTCATGAACTTGCTCCGGAACTGGTACAAAGGTAGTACATTTTCAGCTCTGGTTAATGACAGAATATTGATTGATTATTATTGATCAAGAATTATTGGTGAAGAATTTCCTTCGGGATGAATAAAATTCTATCGAATCTTATCTTAATTTAATTCGTAATACGTTTGTTGTTTTTTATTTGCTTGACAATTCTCTTCGTACCGTGATCATTTGATATTCAAGGGGACGACCCGAGGCGGGAAATGCACCCGATCGTCACGGCGATGTTCGGCGCGACGGCGGGAGCGGCCAGCGTTTTCGGCAACACCCCGCTGGACGTGGTGAAGACGCGGATGCAGGTGAGCTATGTCACCACCACCCACACACACATCCCCCCACCCCTAAGACACTCCAACCCGATCAAAGTCTCATTGTGTGTGTTAAAAGTTAAGATGTTAACACTGTGTTTTCCATAGGGTCTGGAGGCTCATCGGTATAAGACCACACTGGACTGTGCCTTCCAGATACTAAAACATGAAGGACCCCAGGCGTGAGTGACCCTTACCAAACACATTACATTTACGGCATTTGGCAGATACTTTTATCCAAAGCGACTTACGAGTACATTTCTTGAAAGAGAGAGCAATATATCGCTGTGGTACATAGATAAGAATAGAGCAGGTTTCAAGCATTCATAATTGGCTAATAGAACGAGGTTCATAATTGCTAGGTTGGCTGCATAATAGCTGAGATAAGAGCAGAAGTGCCGTTCTGAGTGCATTACCAACATCTAAGAACATACAATATGCCCCCCCTCCAGGTTCTACAAAGGCACGGTTCCCCGGCTGGGCCGCGTGTGTCTGGACGTGGCCATCGTCTTCGTCATCTATGAGGAGGTGGTCAAGCTGCTCAACAACATATGGAAGACCCAGTGACGATCACGTGTGACGAAGTAGAAGAAGCACATTGGAGATTTAAAAAAATAAATAAAACACGCTAATGAGAGAACCGAGACCAGCCCAGCGTCGGACGCAGTGTGGAACGCTGACTGTTCTACTATCCTGGTGGGGTACAGCGGTCCCTACTACGCCCCAAAGCATCAGTGTAGCTCAACGCTGATTATGTCCAATAATAATAATATTGATCGGGCGACGTTGGGTACATGAGACGAGAGACAGGTTGGTGGAGGGGCGTGGCTTGTGTTATAGACCACTGGCCAGACAACAAATCTCATTCCCAATGCATGATTTCGACAACAGCACGTGCATTCCTTCCACATCGCAGTCCAACCAGAATGGATTTCCAAAGCAAGGCTAAGTAGTACCTGTTAAAAAGAAACCAACCTGTTAAGTAACATCATAATAATAATACTAATAAAAAGGGAGAAGAGTAAATGGCCGATATGCAGATATTGACACCAAACTCAAACTCGCTTATAGAATAAGGGCACAGGATACATACTAAGGGAGTGTATAAGTCGTACACTTGGAATCATAATGTAACCATGCAAAGAAAACTATGGAAAAACTAAGAAAATGGCACAAATCATGCGTTAAAGTGCCCCTATTATACCACCAGTGTGATTAACCCTGTGGACTGTACCAAGTGGTAGTCTGATCTAGTCAGCATACATCTAGGTGGACACTCCCACTTGTGATGTCACTTGCATCACAATGACAATTTTGAAACTTGTAATGGCTAATCACGCTCACAGCTGGTGGTATAATAGGGCCCCTTTAATAGTTTGGTGTGGCTGTGGAAAGCATTTTACCTCTAGGAAACCATATGTGTGTCTTTTTCAGCACTAAGGGCAGACCTTTCAAAATGTCACTACTTTAACAGGACTTTACTTCAGTGCTTCAACATACTTTACTACCATTGTTGGGTTCCCATCATTCCACCACAGAGACCTTCATTCTGGCGAAAATATTGAAATCAGAAAGATCACAATTTTAATTTCAATTTAGCAGCAATTCCTTCTGCACCTGAGTCCATACAGATATTTCCCCAAAGACTGAACAGTTTTGATCTTATCATTTATGAATACGAAATACAACATTGTTTGTATAACTCTTATCTTATACAAGTGAGGCCAAAACATACTGATGAGGAAGGACTTTCAAAACGTAATGTCTGACAAAAAAAAGGTTATGAATCCAGTGAGATGAAACCTGGCAGATATTTAATGAGGCTAATATACATATTCAGCTCATTAACACATTCAAGTAAAACATTTGAATAATCACACCAACTGGACCTAAATTGTCAATGTAGTGAGTAGGATTTAACGGCATCTACCAGTGTCTGAATTACCACCCCCTGTAAAGTGCCAGTAGGTACTTCCAAAATGATGTCATTGTCATTGATTACATATAATTAACATACTTGTATTCCATCTCCGTCTAGATGCCACTAAATCCTGCACACTGCACCTTTTAAGTTTCATTTCTACGTTTCCATGCGTGTGTTATTGTGTACCCCTGGTTGGAGTGGAGTTTACGGTAGAATTGTATTTGATAAGCGGCTGGGAGGTTTCCATGGGAGGTTAGACAAGCTGAGCCCAGACGGAGACAAAAGGAATGTGACAAGATGCCTGATTGGCTGATCGCGCCACCAGGACTGTGACCTGGCTTCCTATAGGTCCTCTTTAGTTCCACCACACACGGCCTTGCACTGCGGTCCTCAACTTCTCTTTGCCAAACTGCTTCTGTTTGACCTCTGCAACTACTGTATTGTTGCCCTCGTTTTTGTGTGTGTATTATAGTAGCACATTTGTATGAGTTTAATGTACTGTATTTTTCTATGTAGGCCAAATGCATATCTACAGTCCCACATCATATCAGACAGACAGGCTGGTTTAACCGCAGTTAAACCAGGTAAAGGGATTTCCGTTAACGTGTTGAAATCTCTGCTTATTTTTCAGTTCATGGGTCATGGTTTTCATTCAATGCAACCCCTACTGGCATGGTTAGAGGAAAAAACGCAATGATCAACAGATTATTTATACTACATCGCAGACATTGTATTGGCCTGAGATTAAACTTGTTGTAGCAACAACCTGAATGTGTTTTTTAGTGTGTACATGTGGCTGGATGAACGAAACCGGCACTTAAAAGTTTGATTGGATTGACTTATTTATTTTTCTCCATCAAACCTCTGGGAAATCCATGAGAATTACAGCGAAAGCAGCACAGGAGTTGAGACCCCCAAGATGGTGTCTTCCACCACTTCCTCTCCTCTCCAGAGGTTTACAGACGTGACAACATGGACGCCAAAAACCGTGAACATTTCCATTGTACTCCATGGGCGGGAGAGAGGGAATTTTCCAACATCTTGACAGAGGAGATTAAGGACCAACAGAGGAGAGAGCATTAAATCTGGCCCCACCTGTTGCCTGGCCGCCCCACCTGTCACCTATATAACCCCCCACCCCTGACCACCAGCTGCCTTGTGACGAAGTCCTCGCTGTGGTCTTGCCTCACTGCTTCTTCAGCCATTTAACGCCTCACCGCCTGAGCCTCTGCTCTGCCCGGGTCAGGCCGTGGATCAGGACCACGCAAAAAAAGAGGGGGGTGGTGGTGGGTGGGATGGGTCACGGTTATGTGCTATAAATCTATAAGGATCGATATGAAAGGAGAACGAGTCAAAACATAGCCCTCCGATTAAGATGATCTGGGTCATCTTATACACAAGGCTCTGTGGAGAGCAGGGGGAAAGCAAAACGCGCATCATTCCCCGCCTGCAACGGCACAGGAGCTTGACCCTCGACGACGGAACACCCTTCAACGGCGCTGACGTAATGGAGGCGGGGGGGGGGCCTTCACCTGACCTACTGCTGCTGCTCCTGGTGGCTGATCTTCACTCCACACCAGGGGGTGCAGATGGTGGGAGGTGCTGGTTGTTGTTGTTGTAGCCCGTGTCCTGGGCTACCCACTCTCACCCCCGAGGGCCGGGTGTGGAGAGGCTCAGGAGAGGGGGGGGCGGGGGGTGTGTGGTGTGGGGGGGGGGGACAGGGGTCAGGGGTCAGAAGCCAGAGCGTCTTCAGCCCAGAGAGAGAGATCCCAACACCCTGGCTACCTCCTCCATCTGTAAAACACACACACACACACACAGTATTAGTGTAATGGTTTTAGTGACAGTATTTGGGTAATGAGTTTAGTGGTCGCTTAATCTCGGGCTCCGGCAGTCCTTCTATGTTACAGTAGATTAATTCCAGAGTGAAACAAAAAATGGCGCAAAGGGGGCGGAGTTACACCTTGCTACTAGGACACATCCCCCAGTATAAAGTCTGATAGAGAACTCACATTCTGAGACATTTGTCTTTCCCTCCACTGACCACTCTCTGTCCGTCTGGGCTCCAGTCCACCGCAAACACCTGTACAGGGAAATTAGTTAATAATCTATAGAGCATAATGTCAATTAATAGGACTATTCCTTGATGCAAAACTAATACATGTACACTTTGGATGCAAGCATCCAATGTGTACATGTCCGATTCAATGATGTATACATAAAATATATAGGATCTAATACTATAAAACTTAAAACTTCTACTTCGAACCACAAAACTCACAAGCCTGTAAAAAAGTATCAACTCTTCCATCAATTACAATTACCTGCCTTCCTATTTTTATTATTATTGTATTTTTTCTCTTATTTTTACTGTTTAAAATTGTTACCGTTTATGCCTGATTGTGCAGCGCCCTTGGTTGCTTTGAAAGGCGCCTTCAAATAAAATGCATTATTATTATTATTTTTATTATTATTATTATTACTTATGACAAGACCCTTAACAAAACAATGATCGGTAAAAAACAGATCGGTGGTGGTGGCGGGAAATCGAACCCTGACCCCTGACCCCTGAACCCCCACCTCGTCGGCGTGTCCGGGCAGGTCCATGCTCAGCTTGCCGACCTTGACGTCCCAGACCTTCAGCGTGCTGTCGCTGCTGCCGCTCACCAGCAGGCGGCTGTCGGCCGACCACGCCACCTGGTACACCGCCCCCACGTGGCCGCGCAGGGACTGCAGGTACCTGCCGCCGAGACACACACACACACACACACACACACAGGATTATTGTATTATTGGACTACTATTGGACTTACAATTACACTAGACTTACAGGGGTAGACCTTCCGTTGCACTAGGAACTCGGCTACATAGCATGCAGGCACTCTCACTGTACTGTACACCAATTACTATCCGATGCTAGGATGAGAATATTACTGTGCTGCATGCGGACACTTTTACTACATTTTTGCCAGCCAGCCAGCCAGAGAAATTGAAATCTTGAATCCCATTGCATCATTTTGGTCACTGTTTGTTTGTTTCTCACTTTCCGGTGCGCCCGTCCCAGATCTTGATGGACTTGTCAAAGGAGGCGGAGGCCAACAGGCGGGTGTCCGGGGAGAAGAGCACCTCGTTAACCAGGGCGCTGTGTCCGGTCAGCCGGCCCAGCGGCTTCTTGTCCTCCGCCGGATTCCACAGGAACATGGTGAAATCGTCTGAGCCGGACACAAGACGCTCCGGGTTGGAACCCTGCGGTACCCGGTAAGCAGCAAAAACACTGAGCATGGGTGAGCCGGGTCACGGAGACTGCACGCACATTTAACACGCACAGCCTTTTCTCTCTGGTATGTTTAGGAGACCACATGCAATAGAGAATTACAACTTTGTCACGCTCCCAAGTTGTTTGTCAGAAAACAGGGACCACTCTTAGGGGCCCTAAATCAGTTTACCAGTTGGTACAGACCACTGGGTAGTCTGATCAAGTCAGCATACATCTAGGTGGACCCCTTTAATAATAGTGACTGAGCTTGGAAAAATACACACACACACACACACACACACACACACACACACACACACACACACACACACACACACACACACACACACGGGAACTCACCCTAACTTTGTTGTATCTCTGCAAGGCTTTCTCCTTCACGTCCTCCACTAGGAAACCAAGAAGAGAACACTCCCTTTCAGAACTGAACCGGTTCCAGAACAGATTTGGGTCGTACATCACGGAGGCTACCAAGTCTCTAAATGTGTGGCTGGTTTCTGGCGGGGACTCACGTGAGCCCGTCACATCCTGGGCGTTGACGGTGGCGGTGGCGGGTTCAAAGGCGCCGGTACGCAACACGTAGTCCGTGCTGAGAGCCAGCGTGTTCACCCAGTGAGCATGGCCCTGGAGAGTCCGGCACTGGACGCCCTATAAAACACACACGTCAGAGTATATGATTTTAAATCAAAGTTAGTTTAGGGACGGCAGTAGCTCAGGAGATAACAGCGGTTGTCTGGCAACAGGAAGGTTGCTGGTTCGATCCGCGGGCTCCGCCTAGCTGAGTGTCGAGGTGTCCCTGAGCAAGACTCCACCTAACCCTAACTGCTCCTGATGTGTTAGTTGTTACCTTGCATGGTTGACACTGCCGTCGGTGTATGAATGGGTGAATGTGAGGCAATACTGAACTTTGGATAAAAGCGCTATATACATGCAATCCATTTACTATCCATTTAATTTATCGTGTGTATTATAGAACACAGATTTGAACATGAACAGACAGATGCTGATATAGATCAGTTTCACCATCATGACAGGGTACTTGAAACATAACTTCTCTGCTTACGCATTGAATAATGTAAAGTGTAATGCAAGCCCAAAGTACAGCCTAAATCAGCCTGAATCTTACATCCTTGGCCCTCCAGACCTTGACCGTGCGGTCCTGGGAGGAGGAGTAGAGCAGGCCGTCTCCGCCCCACTTGACGCAGGTGACCGCCTGTGTGTGTCCCGTCAGGATCTTGTCCGTGCGGCACAGCAGCGTGTCCCAAATGCGGACCGAGCCGTCCTTGGAACTGCTGGCCAGGTAGCGGCACTCTGGGTTCCTAGTGGGGGCGGTGGGGGACATCACACCTTTATACACGCAGGCTAGACACGCATCAGACAGACTCATTTTCATCAGTGATACCCTGATAGGTACTAGGGGTTAGAAAAACAAAAACATAGTATGCCAATATTTTGCGTGCCAATATTGTATCGATACACAGACAGCCAGCATGTATCTATCTTTTTCTGTTTTTATGAAATCAATTACTTTCAGTCCACTAGATGGTGCCGAGTTTTATTTAGTTTTATTTAATAAGTCATCTTATTAGATAAAATGGATGCTGACAAAGTTCTTTAGGAACATATTGTTCAGTTGAAAGTCGTGGTTGATGTGGCGGTCTATGGTGTCGCTTTGTAATTTGGTCGTGGTCTATGGTGGTCTATAACTTTTTGGTTGTTGTCTGCAATCATCTTTATATTGGTTGTGGTTTATGGTGGTCTATAATATAATAGGTGTGGTCTACTCTGTAGTCTATTTTGAACTCACAGGTGCAGCGGCTCCCAGCAGAGCCAGGTGATCCACTTGGTGTGTCCACTCAGAGTCTTGCCCACCTGCTGCCCTGTGACTGGGTCCCAGAGGCAGATCTACACACACACACACACACACACACACACACACACACACACACACACACACACACACACACACACACACACACACACACACACACACACACACACACACACACACACTTTATGTGAATTTGTATGTTTTACCATTTATGTGTATACTTTTCACAGCATACTAAAACGACTATGGCGAATACAAATACAAAAAAGACCGGTACAGAAAAAGCCCTCTAAATAAAACAAAGTTATCCATGATGAACAATAATTAACAGCAAGCAATGGCTTTCATTCAACTGTTATAATTACAGTTATGGCTGCTCCTATGCAGTAAGCTGGGTTTAAAGGACAACTGAGTCATACCGCTCACCTGGCTGTTCTTGCATCCTGAAGCCAGCTTCTTGCCGTCTGGGACCAGGCGATGCTCAGCACCCAGTGGGTGTGCCCTGTAGGGGGAGAAATGCATAGCGCTCAAATTAAAAGCCATTACACTATTCTCATGTACATGAGTGACAACAGTGAGCAAGACATTTTGACATTTTATATTGCAGACAGACCTCTGGAGGTGTGGTGGGGCGTCTCGGTGTTCAGGTCCCAAGAAACGCACGGTGGTGTCACCAGAACCACTGGCCAAATACCTGCAGAAACAACAACAAGCACAACAACACAGCACAGCCATTGAGCTTGGTTTCCTAAAAAAAAGGCTAGTAGCACCAGGCTCTGTTTCCTGTGATGTTGTTGTGTGTGTGTTCAACATCAGCGAGGCAGTTTTCAAGACAAAAAGACTACAATCCCCATAACTGTGTGAGTCCGGCTCCATGAAAAGTCAATTTTGTGACCTACTTCCCCGTAGGACTGAAGGCGGTGGAGATGACCGCTTCAGTGTGACCCTGCAGGGGAGCTGGTGCAGCGAGCCACGGCGCGGACCCGGAACACGGCCTGCGGCTGGTAGACCACGGGCAGCACCTGCTGCCGTCTCCGCACCCAGGGCCTTCACGCACACGCCCAGGGCTGGACACGCACCTCCGCCTCGCCGCGTGCAAAGAACGCAAACGCACCCGGGGGGGCTGCGCTCCCTGCCAAAACGGGAAACAAGACAATAGTGATACGTGTGCGGAGTGGCAGTAGCTCAGGAGGTAAGAGCTGGTGTATGATCATCGGTGTATGAATGGGTGAATGTGAGGCAATACTGTGAAGCATTTTGGATAAAAGCGCTATATAAATGCAATCCATTTTACCATTTACGTGTATGGACGTGGTTGTCATGTGGGCGGCTAGGGTGTTTGTTGACCGCCAGCAAAAACTTTAGGCACTGGTTTGATTTGGAATGTCCACACAGTTGCACCTGTATCGTTTAGCAAGATGGCTGCCCAAATCCAGACTCCCCCTGCTCCCATCTCCTCATTTACATTTAGGACATTTGGCAGACTTTTTTTTTATCCAAAGCCACTTACAAAGAGTACATTTACTGAAGGAGACAGCAATATATCGCTGTGGTACATAAAGATAAGAATAGAGGCAGGTTTCAAGCTTCATAATTGCAAGGCTAATAGAACAAGTTTCATAATTGCTAGGTTGCCTGCATAACAGCTGGGATAAGAGCAGAAGTGCCCTTCTGAGTGCATTACCAACATCTAAGAAGATCCACATGACTAAAATATTAAGAGAGCCTAACTTGTGTGTCCCTGAGCAAGAATTGCCTTTTGGTTGCCGATGGCAACTGTGACGTCATTACTGGAGGTGATGAGAGGCTGTGTGATGAAGCAAGGTGTAGAAATGGAAACGGTTTAGGCCAAACTATTCTCAAATTTGGTCTTGTTTCCAGCTAGCAGCAAGGCAGTTGATGTCACGTGATGTTACATTAATGCCTTACCATCTGCAGCAGTGCGTTGCAGACCAGCTGGAGTTTGTCCGGAGTGGATGTCCAGGGGGACGTCGAAGGGCGCCCCCAGAACCTCGCCGCTCTCATCCTGGAACTGGATCAGCAGTCGCTCCACATCCGCACTCGTCATCCTGCCTGCCTTTTGATTCTAGAACAACAACACAAAGCAGAGTTACAACTGCTACTATCTACTATGTTTCATGCTGTACTGCACATGGACAGTTTTACTACATTTTACACCACCCACCACAGGATTGCTACTCTTGCTTGTCACTTTTTACTGTACTTATTAGGTACTATCTTACTAATTGTTACTAACGAGTTGTTTTAGAATGTATGTTAAGAAGAATACTGCAGGAGTGAATGTGGAGTAAGCATTCCATTGTACTTGTTACATATGGCAATGAAAGGAATCTTAAATCTTCTCCCAATACAATATTTTAATGTAGTACTCTCAAATGACCAAGCCCAGATCTATAGTATGCAGAAACTTGCAAAACATTGTCAGCTTTAGACAGGGACACAGCCCTTATTGAACAGTACATATCCCTTGTGATTGCAGATGGCATTGATCTTATTGACATGTTCATGTATGGTCATGATAAGATAAGATAAGATTGAACTTTATTAATCCCGAAGGAAATTCTTGTGCCAGGTTGCATAGCAATAGAATAAAACAGAGAAATAAAAAGTAGAATAATAAAAAACAATTTGACAATAATTGAAGTGTAATAAAAAGTAATAATAATAGTAAGGAAGTATTGCACCATGAATAAAAAGAATATTGACATGTCCTCTTCTTCTTCTTTTATAGCAATCACTACACACCTAGGAACGTCATTACCATACGTTCATATTGACCTAAAAACCATATCCACCTCGACCACTGTTCAAACAAGTCACTAGAGGAGGTTCTGTAACAGTTCAAAGGCATGTCAGGCTTCCAGGTAGCAGTGTTAGCCTGTAAGACGTGTGTGTGTGTGTGTGTGTGTGTGTGTTCCGTGTTTAAATCATTCTTCGGTCCAGCTATGCCCAGGAGGTCGCTCCTTTTGTGTCTCTACACGGTGGTCAATAGGCCCCGCGTTTATCGCTTGGTTACGTGTAAACATGTCATACTTGTAAGCATTACGATTTAAACAAAAGCCTCGGTACCGGTGACTGAAACGTAGCGTGTAGAATCCACGTGTTGTGATGCGCGGCTGCTGTGGCGGTAGTGGTGGTCGCGCAAGGGATTGTGGGATAGCGTGGTGCTATGCCGCGTGTAGCCAGCAGGGGGCGGCAAAAGTTGGTGTGTGTGTGCTCACAGCATTGTGTCTCTGATAGATGGTATGGTGTTAGTTCAAGTTTCAAGTTTCAAGTATTTTTATTGTCACTTCACAATTTACACGTGAGTATAAGCAGTGAGTGAAAAACTTTGACAGCTTCTAAGCGGGCTGTATATCATTGCCTGCTTGAAGTGTATTCAGATTATTAAATACCTCACTGCAATTTTGAAAGATGTCTATACAGTATAATAGCTATAGAAATGATAAACCAGAATCAGAATCAGAATCAAGTTTATTGCCAAGTAGTTTTCACAGACAAGGAAAGTGCTTTTGTGAATTGGTGCATAACATTGAACATTAAACAGAAAGTAATGATATCGAAATTCTAAAAAATAAAATAAAATACAAATATATTATTTTATTGTAATTTTGTGAAAAAAAAAAGTCATGAATTCCCAATATGCCCACCAGATCGTACGTATTATAATAATAACAACAATAATAAAGCCTGACCTAA
>PIJE02000073.1:295660-313850 GCA_002895965.2 Coryphaenoides rupestris | reverse complement strand
TCATGATATGTAATTAGACGGCTTCTCCGACAACAATGCTACATAGTACAATACAGCCAGAATGTTCTCCTGTGTATTTTTATTGTCATTTTATTGTAATTTTGTGAAAAAAAAAGTCATGAATTCCCAATATGCCCACCAGATCGTACGTATTATAATAAAAAACAATAATAAAGCCTGACCTTATAAAGAGCGATCCAGTCCCAGGTGGAGGACAGGAAGTCCTCTTGCAACCGTGTAGCTCAGCGTGGGCGTCAGCGTCGGCGCTCCACGGGCCCTCGGCGCTCACGTGCACCAGCGCCGTGTCCCTCCTCTTCCTCAGCTGCAGTGCCCCGACAGGGAGGAAGACGAGCAGTGGTAGGGAGACGGAGGGGGAATATATTTTTGTCAGATTAAACTAATGACCTTAGTGTCACTAATGACCCCTCGTATCCACTTTATTGATTTATTGATATAGCAACTATGAAATGCGTTTAATTTATTAGCCTCCCAACTGTGAATGCTTGCTTGTAAATAATTCAAAGTGTGATTTTTCAACTTCCATTTTTGAAGTTGTAAGTAGTCCTCAGCCCAGCCATTTGAATGAGTTACAATAGAATCACAACACAAAATAAATACAATAAAAATATTCATTTAGCATTTGTAAATGGAGTCTTTACCTCCAGCCTGAAGGACGCTAAAACAGGCTTGTGGTCGCTAACGCCGTAGCTCATGACGCTGGTGTAGTCGTCCTGGTGGACATGGATTGGGTACTCCTCCTGTCCGTCATCCATCTGAGTCGATGCATTTTCATCGTCGTCCTCTGGAGGCGGGAATTGGGGCTTAACGCGCCAGAGGATGCGGTCGGTCCACGCCGGCTTCCTCTTCTTACCACTGACCAAATATGGACATGGAGTGATTAGGAGCGATATGATTGAAAAATCTAATATCTAATGTCTGCAATGAACGTATGATGCAGAACATGGACACAGCAGCCCAGAAGGACAGAAGGACAATGTATGGACACACAAATGTTGCAAATGATGCAAAAGAAGTTTACTGTATAGGGAGTGATCTGTTGGTGGGTTTGAGGGAAGAGTTCTGTGTCTCTTCTGGGCAAAGATTTAGAATGATCTGTCCAAGTCTGAAATGTAGTTGGCTAGGCAAAATGTGGGCAAATATGTCATTTAAAATGTATAAGCTGAGTGATATTGTAGTGTTCTTCACATGCATTATGTTACAGGTTCTTCTTCAAGAGCTTGACCACGAGGACACCGACACCCACCCCAGCTATAGAGACCTACCCTGGGCATGGACACCCACCCTGGCTCTAGAGACCGACCCTGGGCATGGACACCCACCCTGGCTCTAGAGACCGACCCTGGGCATTGACACCCACCCTGGCTCTAGAGGTCTTATGTAAAGCCCAACCATGTGTTTGTAGAGCTGAGTGGCATTTAGGAAAAGAGACAAAAAGTTGATTGTGTTAGAAATGTGTATGACACTGTGTGTGTGTGTGTGTGTGTGCACGTGTGTGTGTGTGTGTACCTGGTATCATAGGTGTCTCCGTTGCGGTCAAACTTGTAGGAGGGCTTGAAGCTCAGCGGCCCCTCGTCAAATTCCTGGAGGAAGGCCTCCTTCTTCTTCATCATCAGCAGCTGAGGAGGCACAGCGGGTATCAATGTGCGTGTGTGTGTGTACATGCATGTGTGTGTGTGTGTGTGTGTGTTACCTGGTCCTTGGGCCAGAGCAGGTGGAAGCGCTCGCCGGTGATGGAGGATCGCAGGAAGTGCAGGCCGTGGTCGGCGATGCGGAAGTTCAGATCTCCGAACCAGAAGACCACCCTGGAGGAGGGGAGGCCAGAGAGTGTGAGTCTGAAGGCTGATACATACTCCGTGAGAAGCGAGAACTTTGTTCTTGCAGCCCTGGTTCAGGAGTACTCGCAGCTTGTTCTCGACACATCAGCCAGGCCAAACTTTGTGATTGGTCAATTGGAAGTGGGCGTGGTTAATGCGCTTTCCGCCGGCGCGGAAGTTTGCTGCTGTGGGCGGGGCCTTTGAGTTCTGCACTTGAGTTCTCGCGGAGTATGAAATGTCCAGGGCTGTGAGAACTTTGTTCTTGTTCTCGCAGCCTCTCTCGTGTGTATCAGCCTTAACTGTATATGTGTTTGCGTGTGAACGTGTGTGTGTGTGTGTGTGTGCATGTGAGGGAATATTGTGTGTGTTGTGTGTGTGTGTGTAGTGTAGTGTGTGTGTGTGTGTAGTGTGTGTGTGTGGTGTGCCATATGAAGGAATATGTGTGTGTGTGCATGTGCATGCATGTGTGTGTGCACGGGAATGTGTGTATGTGTATATATATATATCTGTGTGCATGTGAATGTGTGTGTGTGTGTGTGTGTATATATCTGTGTGCATGTGTGTGTGTGTGTGTGTGTGTGTGTGTATATGTGTGTGTGTGTGTGTGTGTGTGTGTGTGTATATCTGTGTGTGTGTGTGTGTGTGTGTGTGTGTGTGTGTGTGTGTGTGTGTGTGTGTATATATATCTGTGCGCACGTGAGTGTGTGTGTGCAGACTGACTTGTGGTCCAGAATGTTCCGCGTGTCCTCCTCAAAGTCCTGTGTGTCCAGGATGTACTCAAACTCGTCGACGCGCTGCAGGGCGTGGCTCATGTGAGCGGCCAGGTGGCAGTTCAGGAAGCACAGCATGTGACCATAAAAGGAGAAACGCACCGACACGCCCCCTTTATTGCCCTGAGAAGAAGAAGAATCAAACAGAGACTTACAAAAACTATATTTGTCGATATTATATTATTCTTTTGTTGTTGGTATTTTTGAGCAACCCCTGGTTCAAGAATTTCCTTCGGGATGAATAAAGTTATATCGTATCTTATCGCTTATATTCTTAAACATACATTTTGCATTATTATTTGGAATGTGATAATATAATAAGGTCATAATCCAAGGCCTGGCTGTGTGCCATGGTGTTTTATACGTAAAGGGCTGCTTCACACCTCACTGAGCAAACACAACCACTCTGTCATATTGGCTTTAATCTCTAGACAGAGTAATCCCAGCAGAATGCCTGTGATGCCCAGAGCTCTGCTGTGATGGACTTCTCAACGCATCGTTATATGAGATGAGCCATAAGCATTCTATCACGGAATTCTTCCATCATGATGTGCAATATTCTTAATATTCTTTAAATCATGTGCAATACTTCCTCTTACCATTATTATTATTATTACCCTTCTATTACACTTCAATCATGTAGACATTTGTAATTTATTTATCATCTTAATTAGAAACAAGCTCATCTGTGGATGTGAGCTGGATGCATGGCAAGTTAATTAAAGTTAGTAATATACATATACTGTATACACATATTTTAGGTTGTGTTGAATTTTTTGCTGTTGTTTCAGTTTGTTTGAAAGTTTGTCAGAATGGAAATTTCGAAGGAGAACATTCTGGCTGTATTGTACTATGTAGCATTGTCTAATTACATATCATGATCGTATTATTTATTTTCACATCTTTATAAAGATCTAATGGCGTGACGCCGCCTCACCCAGTAGCCGAAGATGCCCGTGCGTGTGTATGTGGTGCGGACGTCTCTGATGAAGGGAACGTGTGTTTGCTTAGTGAACAGCAGCAGCAGCAAGCCCTGCATCCTCACTGACGCCACCTGGTGGAGGAGACAGGCAGACAGACAAGACAGACAGAAAGACAGATAGACAGGCAGACAGACAGACAAGGCAGATAGACAGACAGGATGAAAAGAGACGACAGATGTGTTGCTGCAGAAACTGTTGTTGGTTTCACCGATTGAGTTTCAACACATTTTGAGTCATATTAACCTCTCTCTCTCTCACACACATTCTCTCTCTCCCCTCTCTTACTCTTACACACTTCTTCACACACACACACACACACACACACACACACACACACACGCACACGCACACGCACGCGCACACACGCACACACACACACACACATTTCTCGTGTCATACTTTGACGTAGCCTCTGGGTGCCAGCGTGCCCATGAGCATGTGGCTCCAGGAGTCGTCCAGCATCATGTCTGAGATGAACCGGAGTGGGCGCGCGTTCACTTCCTGCAGACTTAGACACACACACACACACACACACACACACACACCACACACACACACACACACACACACACACACACAGTTAAAATATCACAACACAAACACACACAACTAGAATAACAGAGATCTGCTCTGCCTACTGAACTATACTGCCACCCTACGAACCAGAACCAATCAGAGTTCACGTTCTCACTCCATCTCACCCAATCACGTAGAGATCCACGGTGGGCGGGGCCTCCAGCTGGAGCAGGGAGTCCAGGTCGGGAGGAGGCTCTGCTGTCCCCACGTTCCACGTCACCATGTGCAACCTGGTGGCACGTCAGTGTGTGTGTGTGTGTGTATGTGTGTATGTGTGTGTGTGAGAGAGAGAGAGAGAGAGAGAGAGAGAGAGAGAGACAGAGAGAGAGAGAGAGAGAGAGAGAGAGAGAACGAACACAAAATTATCATTGCATTATCAGTGCATGAAATACTGATTAATATTATATATCATATTATATATATTGTTCCCAATCAAATGACCGCCAAGCTTCATAGAAATGCAACAGGCTGGACTCTCAGCGTCGCTGTCTTCTTGATGGGCAGGGGTCAAAGGTCAAACTGTCCCCAGTTCCTTTGGACGGAATGAGAGTGTTGTGGTGTCGGAGTTTATCCAGTATACAGTGTCTGTATGTATGTGAGTGAGTGAGTGAGTGAGGGTGTGTGTGTGTGTGTGTGTGTGTGTGTGTGTGTGTTGTCTATGTGTATGTGAGTACGTGTGTGTGCGCGTATCTAAGCACACACACACTTCTCTCTCCCACATCCACTTGTTGTGTGTGTGTGTGTGTGTGTGTGTGTGTGTGTGCTCTACAATATACACCACGTGTGTCTAATCCTCCTGCTTCTCCTCCTCCTCTCCGTGTGTCCAGCACCTGAAGGCGTCGGTGGGGAGGAAGCATCCGCAGAGGTGGAAGGCCTCGTCCAGCGTGCGCGACACCTCCTCACTGGCCTCCTCGTCCTCGGAGCTCAGGTCTCCACGCAGGCCAGGAGCTGCGTGACTCGCTGCCTCAGCAGCATCTTGCTCCTGGAGCCCTGTGACACCGTGCTGCCCACGCTGTCCGACCGCAGACGGACCTGCGGGCTGCCCGGCGGCGACACGAACATCTGCGGTGTGCTCGGTGCTGGGTGCTCGTTTGCTTTGGGCTTTTCCCACCAAAAAAGTACCAATTATGAAAAGCGCAACTTGGTGCCCACGGCAGCGTTCAGAGTGCCGTGTTTGGCTTCTACAGGGCTTGTCGTCCTCGTTCAGTCATTCGCAATAAAAAAGACTAACAAAAACAACAACTGTATCTCCTCAGAACAGAACCTTCTACTTCCTTTCAGTTCCTCCTCGGTCGGACTGCTGAAGATCCACCCCAATGTACCAGGGGATGGTTCCCTGCTCCCTCGTCAGGCATCTGCTACCTCGTTAAGCTTGTTACACAGACTAGTCTGCAGCTCCAGGACAGAGAGGCAACAGGCAACGAGGGTGAAATGTGGGGTCGTCTGTGTGGCTGGATTGGTCCAGAGCTGTTGCTGTACCGACGGCCAGTGAGTGAGTGAGTGTGAGTGAGAGAGAGAGAGAGAGAGAGAGTACCGAGGGTCGACTCGGGAATGCGGTCGAGACTGAAGCAGATTTGGATTAAAAACATTGGCAGGGGGAAAGCACGTGGAAGCAAGTGTGTGGATGTGTGTGTGTGAGAGAGAGAGGTGTAGAGAGAGAGAGAGTTGACGAGTGTGTGCGTGTGTGTCTGTGAGTGTGTGCGTATGTGTCTGTGTGTGTGTGTGTGTGTGTGTGTGTGTGTGTGTGTGTGTGAGTGTGTCGTCACAAACAGAGACTATACAAAGTCTTGATCCACTATCACTGAGTGTATTGTTGCTAGACTTGGGTAACCATTTCTTCGGCATGACACCCCATAAGAGGTTTATACACCCCCTACCCACCCACCCCACTCCCCACCCCCTACACACACCCTACACACACACACACACCAGCTACAAGTCCCTGTAACAATGCGGGTTGTCCTGCAACAACACCCAGCACCCTGTCCTTAATGAGGGGATTCTAGGACACTGCACAGCCCCTGCTTGCCTCATGTGGGTGAAAGGTTATGCATGCAGATACCAGACTTGGGGTACTTTGGTTGTGTGGTTATCTGACACACAACCTGCCCCACCGGCAGACAAATTATTACATTGACATTGAGGGCATTTGGCAGACGCTTTTATCCAAAGCGACTTAAAAACAGTACATTTGTTGAAGGAGACATAGTTACAAGGCTAACAGAACAAGTTTCATAATCGCTAGGTTGCCTGCATAATAGCTGGGATAAGAGCAGACCTGCCATTCTGAGTGCAGTACCAACATCTAAGAACATACAATATGCTAAACAATGCTAAGTACTATTAATAATGCCAAGACGCACAAACACTCAAGTTAGTGCTAGGGTTAGGAGAGGGAAGGCAGAAGGTGGTTATGAAGAGTCCAGGTGAACTCTGAACAGGTGGGTCTTGAGTCTCTTGCGGAAGCTGGTGAGCGTCTCTGCCATCCTGACATCAGCCGGGAGCTCATTCCACCACTGCGGTGATTACTTCATCGAATAATTCCAATAATTACCAAGAGCGGATTAAGAATATAACTACAAATCCAAGAAAGACTTCTAGGATTTGTAGTATGTATGGATGGATTTGGAACCAGAAAATCTAAAAATAAAAGATGAACAGCCGACTGATAACTTAACAAGGCATACAGCTACGGAAAGCGAGCAGGCAAAGGGTTTTTATAATGTATCATATTATTGAATTATACGATATTGAGATTTGTACGGTAAACACATCTCTCCATAAACAATTACAAATGTTCTATTCTGTGAGCTTTATCGATCACAGTGAGCCCTCCCTCCAGCAACTCACCACTGGTTGATCCTTTTAAGACTCGTGGTCAATAAAATGAACTTAATGGCGTCGGCCCAGAGAGGTACAGGCCCAGCGTCTGTGTGGCTCCAGCCTGATCACATGAGCCCCCTCTATAGTCTATAGAACAGGCTTAAAGCAGGGCTGGATAAGGGAAGTGATCAACTACTGTGGGTGTTTCAACACAGAAACCCCCTCAACACACACTGGCTGCCTGGTGGGTATAAGCTCCTTACAGAGGGTTGAGAAACTCACATTCTCCACCACGATGGGTGAACTTCTTAACACAGGAGAGGGTTTGCTGATGTCCGTAACCCCAAAACGTTTGTCTTACGGTTTTACTTCAAAACATTTCTTTTGTTGTATTGTCTTTTTATCTCTTTAGCTTTTTGGGGTTCCTTGTCACTATTCCTTGGCGGTCAGCGACCATATTGAGTTGAGAAGGACAGATGAGTCGATTTGAGTGTATTTGTGCTGCTCATATTTCTCATTCCAAAAGCTGCTCCTTTTGCTGTAAAGACTGTAAATCGTGTGGATATTCTGATTCTTTCCCTTCAATTGTGATATTTGTGATATTTGTATTGTTCTGCTGCATTTCACTGCATATCCTGTATGTGTCTGTGACAATTAAACTTCTTGAATCTTGAATCTTGAATCTTGAAGTTGAGAAGATCTAAGCTCTGTGGCTCGAAGGCACCGACGTCATCTCTTTCTCTATCTCTCTGGTCGGACCAACGGTTGTCATGCCAACCTGTCCCTGCTTTCAATGCCCGTGTTTTGTCTGTCAGTTTGTGTGTTCATTTCTATCAATGTGTTGTATGACTAAGGCACTAATTCTGACCTGTGTGTGGATGGTGAATTATTGAGAATATAGCAATGAGTTGTGAACTGTGATGATGGAGAAGTGATTTCTTACCTATAGTTGCCCCTCCTCATAGTGCTTGAATGTCCAGCACTCATATTGTCCTGTGATACTGCGCGCACACACACACACACACACACACACACACACACACACACACACACACACACACACACACACACACACACACACACACTTTACTTACTATACATACAATAAATTGAGCCGTCATAAACACCCATTTCTTAATTGCATTGCTGTGACCCGGTAAGGCGCGAATGTGTGTGACCTGTGTGTTATATTATATATTTAATAATGTATGCTTTTAAGTTGTGGGGAGCATTACTTAGCACTATACATACATGTATCTTTTTTTTTATCATCCTATCCCATCCATCCTATGGATTTAACGTTAAACTTGTTTTTCTAATTGCAAGATTTATAATCAAATTAATTCAATTCAGATCAGTTCAAGCACGTGAAATCAGCATAATCTTCTTACAGAGGCATGTTTGCAGTCTAGAAAAAGACTGCTGTCTAAATAAAACGTGACAACCGATCTTCTTTTTTTTCTCAGCAAAGAGGCTGAATGAGAAGGACAGCCCGAGCAAAAGGGAATGAGCTGCCAGCGGATGGGTCACCTTACCTGCTGCCTCTTGAGGCCTCCGCCGCGGTGTGCTGAGGAAGAGGCAGACTCCCTGGGCGCAGATGACCGCGGTCTCCGGAGAGGTGGGATGGGACGACGCCTTGCCTATTATGACCCCCTTTGTGTTGTGCACTGAGGCGAACAACTGTTTTTTTCATCCAGTTTTTCTTTTTGGGAAACTGGAACCTGTTCTCCGTCTTTCCCCCCTCCGCGCAGTGCCAAATCCTGGCCTGCTGCTGGCGACTTAAAGCAAACCACCGCGGATCAAACCTATGATCCCAGGTTGGAAACTAACAAGGTATTATCTAATTCATGAATGGACATGTGTGTGTGTGTGTGTGTGTGTGTTGTGTTGGCAGCTGTTTTTTTTTATAGCACCGTGACGCATGCTATTTTCGGTGTTAAAGCCTCTTTTGGAGCCTATGTTGACCAATATAATCCTGTACTTTTCCAACACTGTGGAATGCACTTTGTTTTATTGCAGACCTAAGCTATGTTGTGTAATTTAAGTATGGCCTTATGTGTTTAGTAGGAAGACATATGCCTAACTGGTGGGCAGGTTGGAAGAATTGTGTGGCAAAAATGATTGACCCAAAACATTTCTTATAAAATTCTTGGAAAACAATGTTTAGGCAATGAGCAGGACTTGATTGTATTTCTTTAATTCATTTTCACTTCTCCCACGCACATTCATGTTATTGGAAGATAACAAAAAGGCACAAATTCACAATAATACAAAAGAAATAGAGGAAGCGAGTCTAGGGCCGAGAGACAGGGAGAGAGAGAGAGAGAGAGAGAGGGACAGAGACAGAGACAGAGAGAGAAAGAGAAAGAGAGAGAGAGGGGGGAAGAGAATGACAAACTAGGAACGAGGATCTGGAGAGATGAAGAATCAGTTTCCCCAAAAGCAACCCATCCTGAAAGGTTACTACGACTGGAGGCCCGAGCTCCACCACGACATGACGTAGCGTTCCGCTTGAGGCCCGACACCACCCGCTTTCTAACCTCAAGGATCTACGGAGCCGATGAAATCAGCTGCCATTTTGTCCCCTCGAGTTTAGACGGAGAGAGAGACGCAGTTTATAGTTCAGCGAGTGACCGACGACAAACGAGATACGAGAACACGCTATCCTGCCTTTCCACAACACACACAGCTAGCGGGGGGACGAGAAGAACACGCCGCCATGTTGCCTTAAATCGCTTTTCCTTTTATTGTCTTCTTCATCTTCGTCTTCTACGACAGGAAGTCTGTGTACAGTACGTTACACAGAAAAACGGGATATCGACGGCCATCCTGGGACACAGGGCGGTGTTATCATGTACCACCCTATATACCCGGAGAAATGTACAGTCAACAACATTCCCACATAGAACTCGGGTTTTCGTTGGAACCATTCCTGCGCCTTATTACAACCGTTCGTTGCCATGGCGTTCGTTACCATGTCACCATGTCTTCATGATATAATATCAGATGAAGGAGCTTTAAGAGTGTATGCTGTACTTATGGCAGGACAGTCTGACTTATATCTCTCTATATATGTATATATATATATTTATATTTATATATGTGTTCACCTACAATAATTTATATATTATATACAATATCGATACATACAATACATCCACAAATCTTGATATTTCAATTGGTAGCCCGTTAAGAGACACTAGAGACCAACATGGAGAGAGAGAGAGAGAGAGAGAGAGAGAGAGAGAGAGAGACAGAGGAGATGGAAGCAAGGGAGAGGTTGAGATCAGTTGGTGGGGGGGGTGGTTCTCAGGACAAGGGGCGGAGACACCATCATCATCATCATCATCATCATAGCGGTCTCCAATGTGATTGGTTGGATGAAAGAAATCCAAAAAGAAAACCACTTCTTCAAATTGTTACTAAAGGACATCAAACTAGCTGTACATTTCCTAAGTCACATTCGTTGTATTCACTGTGCTTAGAATCAACAAAGACAGGGTTTTTTTGCATGGGATTGTTTAGTATTATTCTTATTATGATGATGGAGTATTTATAATCAGTAGCTACAGTACCTTGTGACCAGGTAAACGGAATGATATATGGTCAAAGAAAAATCTGCTGGATTAAATGCAACTCAATGGCTCTGCATATGCATATTCATATGCATTATGTTTCTTCTAAATATGGTATTTCCATGTGCAATATTCACCCATGGATGGAGAAACAATGGCTTTTGGCTCAAATACAAAATGGACACGCTTTCTTTTTAAAAGAAAGACATAGCATGTTGCCGTACTCACGCAGTACTGCGCACCGTGCCGCTTGAATTTAAAAATACTTTAACGTCAACATGAAGAGACACATAAAATCAGTCGGCCTCCAATGATCAGATTATAGAAGGTGTTGAAAGAATTGAACGCAGAGGGTGGGCGAATAATGAGAGAGGAGGAAGGCTGGAGTAACTGTCACGGGAACAACACAACTCTCTCCTCACACAGAGGCGCCCTACAGGGTCCTTCACCTGGGACTTCCCCCATGATGCATGACCACCAAACCATTTCGATAAAACGCATCCATCTCTCTCTCTGAAGGTAACCATTTTCTGAACACAGCATGGGGAGCGGTCATTGGATCATTGCCGTGATTGTTAGCCCTATCAACTTAGATGTTATTTACTCTCATGGCCTTCCAGGTCTTTGACAAAAGAAAGCCTCCTGTGTTGTGTGTCAATCACATCAGCCATGTATATTGATCATAGAGCAGTAGCTGATTACTGGAAGTTGGAGATATCCTCCGTAATCTATAGATGTTCTACTTTTTGCTCTACAAACTGAATCAAGAAGGAAGTACAGTGGAGAAGCACAGAGTATTTACAGTGATAACACAAAGGACAAAGTGTCGTGCTAATTATTGCTATCGTTGGATGAAAATGTTCACCCAGTGATGGAAAGAGGAAGAGGAGGGAGGTTGACACTCCACATAAGTATGTGGATTTCTCCACATAATATATACCACAATCCAAGACGGCCGACAAATTTAATCTCAATCCAAGAGATTAGCGGGGTGGTGATGCTCAGAAGGGAATTGTTTTGATATTTAAAATAAATGCAATTTCGTAATTTAAATAGGTTAATCTAGTCACAATAAATTGCCGGTTCTATATATATATTTTCTTTTATGGATTACATTTTTTTTCCTGCAGATACTTAATTGTAAATGTTGTAATGTTTGACAAACAAAAATAACAATCCCTATTCCACACACACACACACACACACAAGCACCCACACGCGCACACCAACACACACACTCACACAATAAATAAACACATACTTTTCCTATTATAACAATACAAATACACCAAGCTGCAAACCATGACAATTCACTTTGACATTTAATGTTTACTAGAGGGGAATCCAGGTTGAGTGGTACTGAGTTGTTTCTGCTCTGCCACCTATAATACGTAACACAGAGAGCCCTGTGCATACAGTGTGTTCACACATGCGGCCCTCTACTCTGGACCCAGGAAACACTTCTCAACCAATCAAAATGTACTCGTCATACTCAAGATATTCTCTGATTGGTCAATCCATCAATCAATCAATCAATCAATCAATAATTCAATCTGAACTGTACAATCTTCATGTGTAGAAGTGATTTGAGTCGATCAAATCCAAAGAAAAAATGAAATCGCACTACAAAGCAAGTTGAGGACGACAGGAAGTGTAATAGGAGTCATGACAAATCAAACAAACAAACAAACAAACAAAAAACTCAACAAGTCACATGATCAAGGAACCAAACAAAACATCCACAGAAAAACGTAGACAAAATCATCTTTTAAAAACCCTGTTCATGTAACTCGACACAACGACTCAGTTTCCCACTAGTATATACACACACACACACACCTGTGGGATATTGGAATATTTTAAATGGAAACTAATCCCAAATTGCAAAGATGCATTTTTTTTTTTACTATTCTGGGGTGTAGACAGGGAGAGAGGGCGGGATAGAGCGAGGTCTAAAGAGAGAGAGAGAGAGAGAGAGAGAGGAGAGAGTGGGATGACATTTGACAGGGACTATTACTGTGTTGCTACTGAATTATCCTGGGTGGCAGGGCTGGACAAAAGGATGTGTGTGTGTCCATGTGTGTGTGCACGTAATATTGTGTGCACAATAATGTGTGTGTTGTGTGAGTGTGTGCATTAATGTGTGTGTGTGTGTGTGTGTGTGTGTGTGTGTGTGTCTGTGTGTGCATAGGGGGGCAGTGGGGAGCAGGTATAATGCCGGTCTGACCCGGGTCTCTGAATATCCATACTGTACGATTGGATGTGGGCGGGGGATTGGTCGGGAAAGATCTGGGGGCCAGCTCATAGGTCGGGACAGATCTGGGGTCCAGCTCATTGGTCGGAACAGATCTGGGGTCCAGCTCATTGGTCGGGACAGATCTGGGGGCCAGCTCATTGGTAGGGACTGATCTGGGGGCCAGCTCATAGGTCGGGACAGATCTGGGGGTCAGCTCATTGGTAGGGACTGATCTGGGGGTCAGCTCATTGGTCGGGACAGATCTCGGGGTCAGCTCATAGGTCGGGACAGATCTGGGGTACGTCGGAGCAAGAGGAGAATGTGAATCCACTGGTGTCTGGGATTACTGGTCTGTTCTAGAGAGAGGATGAGAGACATAGACAGAGTGGTACGAAGAGAGACAGAGAGACAGAGACAGAGAGAGACAGATAGAGAGAGACAGAGAGACAGAAAGAGACACAGAGAGACAGAGAGAGGAAGACACACAGACAGGTTAGCTGGTTATTCACATGAACCAACCAATAATCAGTGATTGTTAACTATAGTGGACTATAGTATTGACAGGCAGGTAGAGGGGTCCCACCTGAGAAACAACAGCAGTGACAGTCCTGCACACGCTCAGTCTTCTAGAGCCACCATGCCCTTGACTGGATCCTTCACTCTCATCTACAACACAATGGACACAGTTTAGATGAGGTAAGATAAGATTAATTAAATACATTTAAAGGAGCAGTGTGTAGGATTCAGGGGGGGGGGGGGGGGGGTCTATTGGCAGTAATTGAATGTTTCTTTCTACAGTAGCCCAGAACGGACAAACTGAACGCTGGCTCTCATGCTAAGCAGCAAGCTAACTTCAGCAGTAAAACACAACAAGGAACAAGTAACAATAATACTGGCTATCTTACATCTATGACCTATAATTTTACAGACGAAATAAGTATATTCAATTTCTAAATCTATCGATGTAAAGGAACTTCATTCAAGATTCAAGATTCAACAACTTTAATCACTTTTAACAGATCTACATGTTGAATTCTAGAATTCTATTTTTTTTGAGGATTGCATTTTCTAATTCCTTAAAAGTTCAATCAGGAAGAGCTCATTCTCCTTCTATTTCACATCATTCTATGTCTCGGTTCTAAATTCCCACGCCATAAATTGCAGGCCCCTCCTCCCCTTCATGTCTCAACCAATTGGGACCCTCCATGAGAAAGAGATGGAATCCTCCAGGGCCAAGGAATTCCATCCATAGTCACCACCGCCACCACCACCTCCACCACCTCCACCTCCACCACCACCACCACCACCACCACCACCATCACGACTTCATGCATCTATCGTCCCATGAAGAATAATTTGATAATGTCTACGCACCAAATGTAATTTGTTATTTCAATAAATTCAATCATATTATCTTCATACTAGTCTCTCCTGATTCAAATGGTTTGAAGGTCGCTCACTTCCAGTTTGGTTTGAAGGATTCCACCCTTTTCTAGTCCCTTCACATCTGGTGTTAAGGTTAATCATTTATGGGTTCAAAGCTACTAACTTCTGGTTTTAAGGCTACTAACTTCCGGTTTTAAGATTGCCAACTTCTGGTTTTCAGGTTGTAACTCCTGGTTTTGAGGATCCTCACCTCGTCTAGTTCCTTGCGCGTCTCCTCCTCCATGCGGCGGATGTCCTCCATGTTGAGTTCGATCCATCGGTCGATCCAGCAGAACAGCTGGCGGTGGAAATTAGTGAACAAGCGCTTCTCTTGCTGTGCAAAAAAAGGAGAAAGACCCAAATAAAATCCAAGATACACTGTAAAATAAATGCAGAGCTTTATATGCATTTAATTGCACTTTTACAGTAATAAATATAGATTTAACCTGAATATCAGGTCAGAATATTTGCACTTTGCTGTCTACAATAATACACATGGCCACTAGAGGCCAGTAGTGAATAGAATTTTCCCAACATACATATAATATACAATATATTGGTAGTAGCCTATACATCATTTGCAAAACTTGGTTTCCGCAAAGGTTTACAATGGACTGTTTAGCTTTGTCTCTCGTAGGCGTGAGTCGTGCTTAGACTCCCACACAGCTCACACACCTTCTGGATGAAGTTCTCCACCTTGTTCTGCAGCCCCCACCACTTGAACTTCACCGTGACCAGTTTGTAGGCACACATGTGTGGACAATCCGTCTTCTTGGGCAGTTCCTTCTGCAAAGGGGGCAGCGACAACAACAACATGAGAACAGCGTGAATCAGAAGGGGCCAGTGAGCTAAATATATCTACACATTGTGAATCCAGTGTACGCGATTCTATACATCTCTGTCTACTCTATATGGGAATATATTTAGCGCACTTACCTTTCTGATAGACTAGACACCAGATAGTGATGTGTGAATAGATGGGTAGATGGAAATAAAGAGATAGATAGATAGATAGAGAGAGATAAAGAGATATAGAGAGATAGAGAGATAGCTAGAGAAATAGAGAGATACATGGAGAGAGAGACAGATAGAGAGAGAAATAGAGAGAGAGAGAGAGGGTGATAGAGAGAGGGTGATAGAGAGATAAATAGAGAGATATAGAGAGAGAGAAATAAATAGATATATAGATATTAGATTAAGGAGACTGAACCTTCCAGTCAGGCCCCAGTGGCCCCCTGTTGGTCTTGACTGATTTGTACTTGGAGGGGTCTTCCTCTGGCTTGTAGTCCTGCAGAGGGGGAGACACACAGAGACTCACACTAACACATCCAACATCCACAGAACGCTGCTGGTTGTAGTTGTTAATGCAGCTGCAGTTGTTATTCCTGAGGCACCAGTGAAGTGAGCGGAACCGGGTTCACCTTGGGCTCCACTTGGGTCCGGTCTCCGATGTCGATGTACACAACGTCCACCTTTTTCCAGGTTTCTGCATCCAGACCATGCACCTAGAACCCGTGAGAGAACACAAAACGTCATGCCTGGAACAGTATGATAGAACACAGAATATGACCCCTCGAACACTGTGCTAGAACACAGAATATCACCTAGAACCTCTTATGTTTCGTCTCTCGTAAAGCTTTCATCATTTAGCACACCCAGTTGCTACAGTCCACTGGGTAGGCTGGTAGGCTTATCTATCCAGCATACTTCTAGGTGGACACTCCCACTTGTGATGTTAAGTGGTGGCCATGCCAAGCGGTTTTTAAACTGCTTGGAATGGCTAATCACGCTCACGCCTGGTGGTATAATAGGAGTCCTTTAAGGAGCAGCTAGGGGTTAGGCATCATGCGCACGGGCTCCTAGCGGTTAGGCTGCGGCCCGCCAACCACAGCCACTTTCAGCTGGGAGTCGACCACCCCCGCCCCAGCAAACCCGCAACAGTCACTCACATTCTCCTGATGGCCCATGTCCGGTTTGTGCCACGTCTCGATCTTGATCAGAAAGTTATCTTTCATGTACTCGTTCTGGGGGATGGAAAAAAGAGGGTCATAGAGTCAGAATCAGGCCATCCGCCCGTCATATTTCCACCGTGGGTTATACTAGTTACCTAGGTAACACCTGTAACCTCGGTTTATGGCTAGAGGCTGGTATCCTTATCAGCCGTGTTTATATTAATACTATCTGGTCTACGTGTGTAGTAACCATGTATATATTTGACTGTGGAGTGTGTGTGGTCGGTGGCTGGCTTAAGCAGCCTCACCTGGCCCAAGTTAGGGGCCGGGTGAGGCTGCACACCTGTGGTGGCATTGGCTATTCCAGTCTCCTCCCGCAGGTTAATCCAGCCATGACCACACACACTCGAGAGAGAGAGGGAGAGCGGCTAGCATGCTATCTGTCTACCCTCCATTCTGCAACTACAAACTCTGGCAATAAAACGGATTTAATTCAACATCCACCAGTGTCCGGATATTGAAGGAGCCTTGGGAAGCCTCTTAGGTGGTGTGTAGCAGAGCAGCATTTTCTACATTTAACCTTTCTCTATAAAACAATGTCAGGTGTGTTTGTGAGACACCCTCACAGCACATCTAGAGGGTTATTCCACCACCACTGCCCTGTGTACCGGCGGTGTTTGTACATTACAAATAAGCCAGATAACAGTGTTTGTTCAACTTTTGAATCAACACTATAATATTGCCCTTCCATCTTGGATATTCCATAGGTGTAGTGGTTCCGACACACACCACACACACACACACATGCACGCACACACACACACACACACACACGCATGCACACGGCGTTGGTGTCTGTGTGCCTTTGCCCTCTTCTATTTCAGTGCCATGGATTCGATTACGTGCTCCTCTTTCTGGGAAGTATACCTTACTACACGTCTGCAGTCGGGACACTATGTGCACCGAGCAGACCCAGACCTACAGGGTACTTACAGTGATAACTGTTGTGTCCAGGGCAGGTAGGAAGGAGAGGAAGCATACGGGGGGTAGCAGAGAAAACAAAACAGAACAGAACAGAAGGTTACAAGCATTAATTTTTACCAGTAACATTGACATGAAGCCACAAGGTAAAACGCCACTCTCTCTAAGAGGGAGAACTGTTGAGACAAAACATGATGCCCATCCCTGTTTTGTATTGGATGTGGTGTCTGTGTGTGTGCATTAATTGTGTGTGTGTGTGTGTGTGTGTGTGCCTGTGTGTGTGTGTGTGGTGTGTGTGTGTGTGTGTGTTTAATCTCAGTTTGTGAAGCTCTTGTAACTGCAGACCATCCTCCTCTCCTGGGCACTGTAAATTATTCAACTACCCCTCAAGTGAGGGAGGGAGAGACACAGACAGAGAGAGAGAGAGGGAGAGGGGAGAGGGGGGGGCAGAGAGAGAGAGAGAGAGAGAGAGAGGGAGAGAGGTTGGGGTAGAAGAGAGGGGGGGGAGAGGAGGGAGAGAGGTTGGGGTAAGAGAGAGGGGGGCAGAGAGAGGGGAGAGAGGTTGGGGTAGAGAGAGGGGGGGAGAGAGGGGGGGAGAGAAGAGCGAGGTGAGGGGAGAAGAGAGAGAGAGAGAGAAGAGAGAGAGGAGAGAGAGAGAGGTTGGGGAGAGAGAGAGAGATCTATACAAGATTGTATAGAAGTAGAAGTGACCTCTAAATATTTGTGTCAGTCGTAACGCAACAGTATTTTTAGAGCTCTTTAGAACTCCTTTCAGTACTCTTTACTTCAAAAGGGTGAAAGGTTAACCTTTGAGACCTGTGTTTGATACTATGCTAATGCTACTGTAGCATCTCTGTTGTGACTGCAGCTTCTAGCTAGCCTCTAGCTTCTAGCATCGAGCTTCTAGCATCTAGCTCCTAGCTTCTAGCCTCTAGCTTCTAGCCTCTAGCTTCTAGCCTAGCTCCTAGATCCTAGCTTCTGGCCTCTAGTTCTTAGCTCCTAGCTCCTAGCTCCTAGGTTCTAGCCTCTAGCTC
>PIJE02000073.1:289816-295555 GCA_002895965.2 Coryphaenoides rupestris | reverse complement strand
AGGAAGAGTCTGTCTGATGTGGAGAGAGTGAGAGAGAGAGAGCATCAGACAGACAGATAGTTAGATAGATAGATATCTACTAAACAATACTAAGTACTATTAATAATGCCAAGAAGACAGATAGATAGATCAATCAATAGAAAACATATAACAAAGTTAGAACAAGAAAGAATTGTTTCCAACATTGTATTTTAATGCACCCTTAAAGGTGCCATGCGTACGATTTGGCCAACTGTCGTATTATTAGTCCTCCACAACAATAGGAGGCAGCATCGTGAATACAGCGTACAGCTTTACACAGTCAATCTATGTTATGGTGGTGTCAAGTTTTTCCCCTTCAAGTGATCTTGAGCCCGCATTAGCCTACGCTTTTCAGTGTACTTTTGACATGGTCGCCAAGAAGTTAGATATACCGACACTGCAGAGACGCCCATTGCCTCTTGAGGTACAAAAGGGGTACTACAAGTGGCGTGACAAAGTGGTGAATAGCGTGTATATCTTGACGTCTTTGACATGACGGCAAAACTGTTTTTCACATTCTGTTGATAATTATAGTTAATTATAGGTTTCAATGGTATTTTCAAATAATAATCTTGGATGACCCAACAGATGAATGAAGCCTTCGTGACTTCAGCCTAAAGATGGGAAAACCAACATTATCTGGTTGTACGCACGCAGTCAAGTAAAAGCCGTCTAAATAAATAATAGTTAACTTGTCAGTGGCCACTTTCTTTCTTATTTGTTTGTTTTTTGTTGTCGGTGGTTTTAAAGAAGACACCCGCAACAACACATGAGTAGCTGCCAATGTCGCCATAGCTTACACACCGGCCTTTTACATCATGTTACACATCATGCATCCTGTGTTGCATGTTTCAGTGATCAGGCAGCAACAGAAGAATGGATTACATATGATCCCTCCTCCCAGTCCGGTCTATTCTCTCGCTCCTTCTCTACCTCCCCGCTGTCTTCCTGGTTAATCCCTCGCTCTCTCTCTGTCTCTTCCTTTCTTACTCCCTCTCTCTCTCTTCCTATCTTATTGTCTTGATCTCTATGTCCCTCTCTCTCTTATCATTTCTTACTCTCCCTTCCTTTTTTACTCTCTTGATCTTTCTCTCTCTCCCTTTCTTACTCTATCTCTCTCTCTCTTCCTTTCTTACTCTCTTGATCTCTCTCTCTCTTCCTTTCTTACGCTCTCTCTCTCTCTGTTCCTTTCTTACTCTCTCTCTCTTCCTTTCTTACTATGTCTCTCACTCTCTCTCTCTTTTCCTTCCTACTCTCTCTCTCTCTCTCTCTCTCTCTCTCTCTCTCTCTCTCTCTCTCTCTCTCTCTTCCTTTCTTCCTCTCTCTCTCACCCTTTCCCCAGGTCTCTTTTATTGGACTATTTTATTGCTAAATACTTTGCACTTGATTTACACTTCTCCCTGTCAATGCACCGTGTAACCGATGTTACAGAGGTGCCAAGTACATACTCATATAATTTGTATTATTATTTAGCAACGTTATTATAATGTCATTACAGTTATTGCGTCACTGGTACTGCACTCTCCCTATGCATCACAACTCATTCAACATTGTCCTGCTCTGGGCACCGAGGTGTAGAGCCAGGAGGACAAGATCCTTTTCATTTCTTAATCGCTTTTATACCAACTCTGCATTACACACACCCCCACACACACTTATTTTAAGTAAATCCTCAGAGAGGTGGTGGTGAGGGTGGAGGGACGGGGGGACGGGGGGGCAGTGGTCCCAAGGCTGTTCTTGCTCAAGAGCACATCACTGCAACCCACCCGCATACCAACGCAACAAGGCCTTCATTGAAGACTTAAGGCTCATGTGGGTGGCAGCAGTGACTAAACACAACCTTTTAATTCCACAGAGGCTCAAATACACAATGTCTTTCTTTGGGCGGCAGTAGCTCAGGTGGTAAGAGCAGTTGTCTGGAAACCGGACGGTTGCTGGTGCGATCCCTGACGTGTTGGTTGTTACCTTGCATGGTTGGCACCGCCGTCGGTGTATGAATGGGTGAATGTGAGGAAACTGTAAAGCGCTTTGGATAAAAGCGATATATAAATGCAATCCTTTTACCATTCTTGTCATTGTTACATTCAAAACATTTTATCATGTCCCTGAGGTGTGAGGTGACGTGTGAAAAACCCACACTGTCTATAAATGCATACTCACACTGGTCTATCTTTATTTTATTTATTTGTATGCAATAGTCCTGACTCCTGTATACGATGTGAACTACAGAGATGTCAGAGACATTTCTTTAGAACGGAGCTATCCTTCCACAGTGCACCCAAACACACACACACACACACACACACACACACACACACACTATGAAGGAAGCGACTTACCTCCTCCACAGAGATAGGCAGGATCACTCGGCTGTGGAAAGAGAGAGACAGAGAGAGAGAGTGAGTGAGAGACAAGAGTTACTTTAAAACCATCTCGCTCATCCCCATAATAACGATTTCTCTCCCGCTGCCGCTGAACAAGTGGAACGGGAGATCGCAGGGACCGATGCCTCCTCAGCCATTGACCCGAGTCCCTCGAGACGACTCAACGCCACCAGACATATATTTTGTTTCCGTGTTTCGTTTCATGCATTCGGGCCTTCAAGGGCAGCAGCAGGACAGTAAATACAGACATCTGAGTGGATTGACAGAGAGACAGAGAGAGAAAGAGAAAGAGAAAGAGAGAGAGAGTCAAAGAGAGAGAGAGAGATGGAGAAACTGTAAACATAGCATAGAACTTCTAGCATAGGAAGCTATGGGTCGCTATATACATAGAGACTCCCTGCGTGGAGAGCAGGGCACTAGCCACGTCAACCCTGAATCACACGTAGTAGATCAGCTTGACACGTTCTCTGGATTGTAATTGGGTTGGGTTCTTGTCGATCACACCGTGGTAGACTATAGTAGCCCCCTGCTCCACAATATGATGTGGTATAGGCTATAATTGGGGAAATACTTTATACTTTATAATGAAAGCATCTGAGGAGGGAGGCCTAGGTCTGATCTTCATGCTTGGCTGGTAGCTGATTCTGCCGTATGTTCGGGATGAGACACAACAGAACAAACCACAACTTCAGAGACTGTGGTCCGTCCTCCAGGAGTTAGCATTGACTGAAATGTCCTTCAACCATTTCACACGATATTGTTCAAAAAGTAAATTCTGTAAATATGATTATTAATATAATATTAGCATTCATTATTCTGTGCCATATTGTGTCCACTATCTGGACAATAAATGATCCCATTTGAAATAAGATAGATGGTGGTGTGTGTGTGTGTGTGTGTGTGCGTGCGAGCACACACACAACAAGTACAAGTGGATGCTGTGTTTAATCACAACGGTTTTTCATTCATTTCCAGATTGCCTGGTGGCCAGGCTTGGTTCTCCTCCACTAATCACTTTAGATCTAGCCAAGCCAAACATTTATTTTATGTGGATCCAGGGTGTCACACCATGCCCATGTATCGCGGTATCTTGATACCGATGTGTATGAGCTGATCTAAAACAACATTTAATGCTGCCACCACACACACACACACACACACACACAGACACACACACACACACACACACACACACACACACACACACACACACACACACACACACACACACACATACATATAAGGCCCTAAAATAGCAGTGTTTCTCCTCCTCGCTATAAGCACAGTGGGAGCTAACAGAATAGGACCCTAGCTAGGACCCTAGGATAGGACACACACTATTCCCTTATTTCCTGGGGGTGGTTCACTAACTATGTAGCCCACCCGCTGAGTGTTAGTGTTTAGCCTCCATCCATTCCTCCAGAGAGGCAGGCAGGCAGGCAGTCAGGTCAGGCAGGCAGGCAGGCAGGCAGGCAGGCAGGCAGGCAGTCAGGCAGGCAGGTAGGCAGGCACTAGGCAGCATGGAGGAATGGAGCAAAGCTACAGTTGACGGTTTCACCTTCAGCGCACATCACACCATCACACCGCCAACAACATGGCGGGAAGGATGTGGCTCTCTCTAACTGCCCTCAGCATCACACGAGGCGCTCCTTCATCGACGTCAACCTTCACACCGTTTGTCATTTTTGGGAATTGAATTGGAAATCATCATAAGTCATAGTCGAGTTGAATGGAAAAGGCCCCATCCAAGACTTGAGATGCAAATGTGAAGGGCACCGCAAAATGAATCCCGTTTTTTTTCTCTCCCATCGCAATGTTATTTATTTATATTTTTTATTTATTTTAATACGCGTGTACACAAAATGTGTGATGGTGATGACCATGATGATGACGATGAGGGATGAACACACAAGCACACAGATGTGGTGAAGAGTTAACGCGATGTCGACGGAGCGCTACTGTATGTAATTCCACTCCCGGGCGCCACAATGTCAGCGCAGGCGACGCGCGAAACCCGAGCGATAAAACCCGCGCGCGGACCCGGACCCGCACCCGGACCCGCACCCGGCTTACTTACAATTCCTTTATGAGCATTTTGCCGTCCAATAATAACCCAAAAGTAAGGATCCAGGGTCGGGATCGGTGGATCCCCTCCGTCCGTCCGTCCGTCCCTCTGTGCGTCCCTCTGTGCGTCTGTTCTTCTCTAACCCGATCTACTCCACCTCTCCCTCCCCGATCTATGTCATTCTATGTCCTCTTGATTTTCTATTTTCTATTTTCTAGAAATCCAATCTCGTCCTGATCCGAGACACACACACACATACACACACACACACACACACATACACATGCACACACACCGGTACCGGAGCACCACCACCACCACCAGCTACACCTGGTGTGTCATCACTAGTCTGAACGTGACGTCGGATGGAAGCGGTTCGTCGCCATAGGTCGGCCCTCCCCTCTCTCTGACGGAGGAGGATGAGGTGGAGGAGGAGGAGGAGGAGGTGGAGAGGAGGAAGAGAGCCACGGGGAGCCCCAGCCTATAGGAGGACACCGCGCTTCGTGACGTGATGCGCCTCTAGTCCCGCATCCCGGACATCACACACGCACACACACACACACACACACACGCACGCACACGCACACACTCTTTACTGAAATGATGTAACGTTATACTGTATATTTATAGCGCATCAAGTCTGCAGCCAGGATCTGTTGTCGGCCCAACATCCGCTTCTCATTCATTCCTCTGCTCTCTCATCGCAGACGTTGCGCACACTGGGCATGCGTGGTGCTATTTAAAGTGGATGGGTGATATAATATAACACCATTATTAACCATAATGTTTATTCACGGTACTAATACTACATGTAAAAATCAAGTGCATTCTGAGCTACGTGGGATGAGACAATAACAGTCAGAAACTAATGTTAGTTCTAATCATAATTAAACCTTGTACACATTTAAAAAAAGCTATGAAATATACATATTTTTTAATTATCCACGCTTACATGTCACTTCGTTCCCTTTTCCCGTGACATCCGACCCGACTCAAGAAATCACCCAGAAGCTGTTCTACCAACGGAGAGAGTCAGGGGAAGCTCTCATGTTTTAACTTCAACAACAATACTCACAAACTGGCAATTTAAAGCGATTTGTGCTGTAAAATCCTACATGTAGTCCCTGAACGGATTAATTAATCTTACATACAGGACCTTTAAATAAAATGTGTAATGCCACACATTATTACCTCTCATCTCCTCTCATCATGATGTGCAATATTCTTAATGTCGTGTGCAATACTTCCTCTCAATATTATCCTTGCAGT
>PIJE02000073.1:269816-284816 GCA_002895965.2 Coryphaenoides rupestris | reverse complement strand
TGCAGATGTAGATTGGGCACGAGAGAGGTGATCCCGAATCCGACCAATAGCAGGTTAGTGAGGATGAACGCTCGCAGGGCATTGGTCACCTTCTGGATCTTTCTGTCTCTGCCTTTTTTCTTGATCTCGTTCCTTGGATTGAACATGGTTTCAGGTTAAAATACAGATAGAACAGGATAATTAGATTAAATTACAAGAAACAAGCATTCTCCTTATGTATGTCACTATCTAACGCCAACCTGCCCTGCATTCACCATCTAACCCCCTACCTGCCTCTGTATTCACCATCTAACCCCGTACCTGCCTCTGTATTCACCATCTAACCCAGAACTGCCTCTGTATTCACCATCTAACCCCATACCTGCCTCTGTATTCACCATCTAACCCCAACCTGCCTCTGTATTCACTATCTAACCTGTGTTCTTAGATCTTAGGCACAAAGCCACCCACTTGCTGCCGGTGTCCTTTTCACTGTCTCCGTCGTCGCAGTCCTTCAGCTTCCAGTCCATGATCTGGCCAATGACAGGCGTGGTCATCAGACACAGCAGCTGCAGAACGCCGAAGATGGACGAGTAGAGGCTGACTGAGAACGCCGGGGGGGGGGGGGGGGGAGGGTGCACAGGATAGATCAGGCATAAGAAGAGGACAACTGACATGTTTGGGGTGTCACCGCAAAGAATTACAAGCGGAAACTCTGGTCAAACATATGAATGAAACTGCTTTAAGTATTAATGACCAATGAGAAGTTAGTGTTGAATGTTATACACGTATATTATATGTTATAAGTACTACGACGTTAGTACATGAGCTGTTAGGAGCGGTTACATTCTACCTGTCAACACACAAAGCGAGGGTTAAATGTGAAAGATCACCTCTCAGTGCTAAAACTAAACTACCGTTTTATAGGGCTTACCGACTTCCATTTTCTCCACTGAAAATACAACCAAAGACACCAAGTCAATTAACCCAAATAGCGCCACGATAAAAAGCTGCCATCTTACAAACCATCATACAGTAAAAAGAAATTGACATTATTCAATTAACAATTAACATCAAAACCGAGAGGCCAGGTCCCCGGGACGGACCGGTGTTGAGGTCTCCATCGCTGAGGGCCTCCAGAATGTTGTTCATGGCTCCCATGTAGAAGATGAGGCGCAGCTGGGTGATGGACATGGTGACCAGGCTCAGCATGAAGATGGGACTCAGGATGCTCTTCAGGAACGACTGGGCTGCACACACACACACACACACACACACACACACACACACACACACACACACACACACACACACACACACACACACACACACACACACACACACACACACACACACCACGCCAGAGGAGGAACACCAATCATCATCGATAACAACAACAGCAACAACAAGAACCACAACAACAGCAACAACAACAACCACAACAACAACAACAACAACCGTCCATGGTAGAGCGGGTCGCCTCGGGCAAGCGGAGGGGAGCCTGTTCGATTGTAGATTACTCTTCTTTGTAGTGTGTATGTGTGTCTGTGTGTGTGTATGTGGGGGGGGGGGTTGTTTGTGTGTGTGTGTGTGTGTGTGTGTGTGTGTGTGTGCTTGGTGTTTTTATTTATGTATACAAGAATAGGCAGGTTTAAAGAGCCCCTCTTTTCTTCAGAGTAATCTCAATCAGAAATGATTTTTTTAATATATTTGAATATTGTTAATATAGGTTAACAACTTTGAAAAGTAATTTTGTGGCACATTTATTATTTTGTATAAAGTTATTTAAGTATGAGTGCCGTGCCATGTAGGGACTTGAACAAGCCCAATATTAGCACGGGAATTAGATGTGTTGAGAGCGTTGCATCAAACATGAACTACTGTAAATGTGGTACCTCCACCATTATATATGGATCCCAATATCAATGACCAAGAGCCTGAGCACGGGGTCCTTACCCTCCTCCTGGCGCTGGCTGTCCACCTCCAGGTCCAGGGTGGACAGGCAGAGCTTGTGGCCCTCCCTGGTGGTCAGCTCCCTCTGCTTCAGGCTGTTGCCCACGCTCAGACGCCGGCCCACCGTGGTCACCTGCCGGTAGAACTGCTTCCCCGTGATCTTGTGGTCGAAGCCCAGCCAGCTGAACTTGATCTTCACACTGGGAGGAGGAGGAGGTGGTGGTGGATAGAGGAGGACGTGGTGGATGGAGGGAGTAGGAGGAGGAGGGAGCAGGAGGAGGTGGATGGAGGAGGGGGAGGTGGATGGAGAAGAGGGAGGTGGATGGAGGTGGTGGATGGAGGGAGGAGGAGGAGGTGGATGGAGAAGGAGGTGGTGGATGGAGGAGGAGGTGAATGGAGGAGGGAGGTGGATGGAGGAGGAGGGGGTGGAGGAGTGGGAGGAGTGAGGAGGATGAGGAGGAGGAGGGGGTAGAATAGAGAAGTGAGTTTTCTACTGACTGATGATATATTTAATGTGGTTCTTAAACTGGCAAGAAGGGGTCTCTGGGTCTGCGTGTGGCTCTTACGTGTAGTCCATGTCCTCGGGCCCCGGGAAGGGCTCCAGGGGCCAGTTCAAGAAGCAGTTGAGGAAGACGATGCCGGCACAGGCGGCCCACACCACCAGGATGGTGATGAAGGGCACCCCCAGGTCATAGATCACCTGCCATCACATGAAGAACACGAATGAATTGCATTCTGGGTAAAGTCATCGATCACCTGTTGTCACGGAGATGACCTCTCTGGGTTCCGTTACTATTAGTACGCTTAATCGATATGTGTGTGTCTGTGTAACAAGTGTGTGTGTGTTACGTTCACACAAATCTGTGCTCATCACATGAATCACATGGGGGGTAATGCGTACAACAACACAAATGTGTGTGTGTGTGTCTGTGTGTGTGTGTACGCGCACATGTGTGTATGTTTCATATCTTGATCACAAGGGACAGCAGGAAGCTGTGTGTGTGTGTGTGTGTGTGTGCAGGGAGCTGTGTGTGTGTGTGTGTGTGTGTCTGTGTGTGTGTGTGTGTGTGTGCGTGTGTGTGCCTTGACTCCGGGGAAGGTGACAGCGGAGGAGGCGTAGGAACCGATCATTAGGGCGATAAAGGTGGAGCGCAGGTCCCCAAACATGTTGGGCAGCTGGAGAGAGAGAGAGAGAGAGAGAGAGAGAGAGAGAGAGAGACAGAGAGAGAGAGACAGAGAGAGACAGAGAGAGAGAGAGAAAGAACAGAAATAATTTAGGACAATTACACACTTGCACATGCTGCTGCGGGTTCTACTGCAAGAAAAATGCTGTGAACATCACACAACACACACACACACACACACACACACACAAGACAACAAGCTTTCAAACAGCAACAGGAAAACATATGACATCAGAGTATTAAAGAGAGCGCAACAGCAAGAGGGGGTGGAGAGAGAGAGGGAGGGAGGGGGAGGGAGAGACTTAGGAGACACATAGGTCCCGTAAATTACTGGGATAACCTTTCCAGCGCCGCGAGTGGTTTTCTCTATTCGTTCTGAAACCTTTCCGTCTTTCTTGTGCCCTTTCAAGCGTCATGGCATAGCAGTGCCTGAGAAGATGGGCCATAGGCGCATGTCCAGCAGATGGTGGTAATGAGACACCTATGGAGGCCGGTCGCCATAAAACGCGACGGGAGAAAAGAACAGAGAATTGGTCCAGTTTCCAGCCATTTTTGGAAAAATTGAGCTTACTTGCAACCAAACGAACAAGTACCGCATCGCACGAAAAGCATTAAAGAGTTGTTGTGGATCGAGACTTGTGATTGGTTTTGCTTGTCTTCAAGGTGAAACCGTCAGACGGACATAGCCCTAATCACTTGGCCCATAATCATATGGCCTGTAAAGTCAATCATATAGCCCTTTGAGACTGTAACTGTGGTTAAGGGCTGTACAAATAAAATTGACTTGAAATTGACTTGACTTTCCATTGCCTCTCCCTGCAATGTACAGGGTGTGTTCTGGAGGTGGGAACATTTCTCTGATAGACTGCAGAATGTGTGAGCAGGGATTAGAGACATAGAGAGGGAGAGAGGTGGGGAGGTGACATTGGCCGTGATCTTGGGGCTCACCAATGATTAACTAGCACCATTATTACAGCGATCAATACGACCAGTCAAGGAGTACAATGCGGTGTAATGATTAACCTCTTCCTCCTCTCGTGGATGACGGAGTACACACATCCAAGGGGTACGGACGCGTTACAGTACACCGGACACTCTGCTGTGCAAGATCTCTTCAGGGCTACTTACAAATGGTAAATGGGTTGCATTTATATAGCGGTTTACAGTTGCCTCACATTCACCCATTCATACACCGACGGCGGTGTCAAGCATGCAAGGTAACAACCAACACGTCAGGAGCAGTTAGGGTTAGGCGGTGTCTTGCTCAGGGACACCTCGACACTTAGCTCGGCGGAGCCCGGGGATCGAACCAGCAACCTTCCTGCTGCCAGACCAGCTCTCACACACAACGTTACAAAGCTTTACCGAAGTCTATGCTACCAACTGGACTCTCGCTAGGGTTAAGCCACAGTAAGGAAAGCAAGGGTAAAGTGTATTATTACAGGCTGGGACCAGGCTGTTTATCGTCATGAGACTTGGGGAAGGACCATGGTATTTCTGGACACACCTCAATGTGTCCACGGAGTAACAGACACATTAACACCATAGATTGATGTGTTTCACATGCAGGAGGTGGGGGGGGGGGGGATGTGGGCATATGGAGATTTACAACCCCAGCGCCTCTCTCTGGAGACCAGCATCACCATGGCATAGATGTGAACCCTGCTATGCATGTGTGTGTGTGAGAGAGACAGAGACAGAGACAGAGAGAGAGAGGGAGAGAGAGAGAGAGGACGAGAGAGAGAGGAGAAGAGACGAGAGAGAGAGAGAGAGAGAGAGCTTTAATAAAGTCTGAATCAGGCTGTGTGTGTGTGTGGGGGGGTCTGCTGGGAAGTTATAATGAGCTATCTGTTTGCCAATCAGCCACAATCACCCCTCCTTTCTCTCTCTCTCTCTTTTGATTATCTCTCTCTCTCTGTCTCTCCTTCTCCCTCTCTCTCTCTCTCTCTCTCTGTCTCTCTGTCTCTCTGTCTCTCAGGCAGAGCGGGGCCGTCCTGTTATGTACAGGGTCCCAGAGTGGAGTGCAGCCAAAAACACAATAACACAGAAACCACAGATACAAAACAGCAACACAGCAGCACAGAAACACAAGTATAACTATAACACTATGAATCCATCAGTAGGACTATTCTACTCTGCTCTGAATATATATATATATTCTTTAATATAGTGCACTCCAAAGTTAAACAATCCGTGGAGGGAGGGACCCATCCTATGTATAGTCGAACATACATACACAGACAGTCACAGAAACACAGAAAGGGCCACACATAAATGCAAAGACTCAAACTCAGACTTAAATGTACAGGAACACACACAGACGCACACCACACACCACACACACAAACACACACACACACTTACCGTGAGCGAGGTTGAAGGTTCATGCACATGCCCCCGAAGCCATTGAACGTCAAGGCGATAAAAGATAAGCACGGAAAGTTCTGGAAGAGAGGAAAAGCCGTGATGATAATGATGATAATGAGACGCATGAGACCTTAACGACGCGTTAACAACCCGATCGTGACGAGACGACAGGTGAACAAAGACTTACCGTTGGGGTTGTAGGCTCCGTAAGCGATGAGCAGGCAGGAGAAGCCAAAACATGTACTGAAACAGACAGGAAAGACGAAGACAGAAACAAAAAACGTAGATCAAAAATACAATTATTTTTCCATCCGAAGTCAAAGTCAAAGTGTTTTATTGTTTCAGGGCCGTTCTCAACAGTGAAATTCTTGTGAAAGCACGCAAAAAAAGCAAGAAGAAAAATGTTTTGTGTGTTAGAAATATACATATATCCTTTTCTGAAACTCTTTCAGAAACCCCCCGCCAACACCGTCTCTGTCATGGAAACCAGGAAGCGTTCAAAGAGTTTGAGTGCTCGCAATTGCCTACCTGCCCAGGAGGCGGAGCTTGCGGGGCCCGTACTTGTCCATGACGATGCCCAGGGGCAGCGTGATGGCGGACAGCAGGAAGGAGCCCACGGTGAAGGCCATGTTCAGCATCTCGTCCTGCTCCTTGCAGATCAGCCAGCCGTTCATCCTCAGGGGCCCGACGGGGGGCCCCAGGGCCTTAACCATGTCGCCCCCCTCCTCCTCCATATCGCTGTAGAAGTCAGTGAACTCGTTGTTGTTGTTGTTGTTGTTGGGCGTCGCCGCGGGCAACGTCAGGTTGAGGGCCGCAGAGCTGTTACCTAAGCAGCAGGGGCGAGGGACCAGGGATGGTATGTTTTAACATGCAAACCCCTCTTGACATTATGAGTTTGTAAATCAGCAGCCAAGGGCCATGTTTTCCAGCAGTTTAAACTCCAGAAAGGATAGAGGAACGGGGGGGAAGTAGGCGGCAGTAGCTCAGGAGGTAAGAGAGGGTCCGGGCTCCGCCTCGATAAATGTAGCGAACCCTAACTGCTCCTGATGTGTTGGTTGTTGCCTTTCATGGTTGGCACCGCCGTCGGTGTATGAATGGGTGAATGTTGGATAAAAGCGTTATATAAATGCAATCCAGGAGCCGGGGTGTCTAATGTGGATCTGTGAACCTCTGGGATTGTGACATGGGGCTACACAAAAGTAAAGTTGACGTATATTTGTACAAAAGAAACCCACAAAAAACTAACTAACGAGAAGAACTACGAGCTAAAATGTAGGTGTCGAGAAACTATTGGCCAAATGGGACTTCGGTCACCTTCTAAAAAGGCTGTCTGGTAAACTTCCTCAACTACTCTAACTTCAACATACTCAGCCTAATGCCTAAACAGCTGTTTCAGAGATAGTGATGCAACACTCAAGGTGCTGATGAGCAACTCAGGTAGTGATGCAACGCATCAAGGCCCTGATCACATGACCCCCGGTCAACGACCTATGGCGGCACAGCCAGCGGTCACGTGAATGTGAACACGTGCCTGGCCTTGTGCACCTGCGCTTAATCTATAGTGTGTACACACACACACACACACACACACACACACACACACACACACACGCCCACAAACCGCATGGCAGCGTTAATGCATAACCAGCAGTTGATTGCATCCCCATGAATAACCATTTAAAACCGACGAGGCAGTGCTGTGACACACCCGAACCCGAGTCGAGTAATCTCATTGAAAGTGCTGCCATGGTGTTGTTCCTCGCAGACCGAGAGCGAGCGTGAGGGAACAGCGGGCAAAGTCAATTTACAGTCACGCGGCTGATAAGAACTGCCGAGGGACTCTTAATCACAGCCACAGTGTCTCAACTTTGATCACAGCTACTCGGTCTTGGTCTTAAAAGGGCTTCGCTTTGCAGTTTAGGTTACAATGTTGACGCCTGCACCTCGCCCAGACGGATGTGGACACACTCTGCCTCAGGAACCACATTGGGGAAATTGAAGAAACTTCGCAACGGACACATTGCAGAGTTTCCTCAGAAAAACATTCTCTCTCTGTCTCTCTCTCTGTCACTATCCATCTATATCTCTTTCTGTTTTCTTTATCTACACCAACAGACTTTAGACTTCCCTATCACCGGTCGTAAAACTCCCTCGGTGGACATTTGACAGATAAAATATTCGCTGAGTAAGGCCGACAGTTACCGCTACCTGAAATGGAGGACTGTGTGACTTTTACAACCTACAGCTACAGCTGTGTACTGTACTGTACAGTCCGGGTCTATCGTTAAATGAAACATGAACAAGCACAAAAAGATCAGCCACACACACACACACACACACACACATCAGGTGAGAGACTAATGTGTGAGTCTCTCTCTCTCTCTCGTTGAAAGCCTCGCCATTCTCTCCCTGTCTCTCTCTGTCTCTCTCGCTCTCTCTTTCTTTCTGGGGCCCTGTCCTGATTGGACGAAACGTGTGATTACATCTCACCTTGGTTCTCAAAGAGACCCAACACTCTCCCTTTTCATTGGCTACAAGAAAGGGGACAGGAACCCCAGGGATTCATATCTGGTCTCTTCTTTAATGAAACTGCTCTTAGCTATGCATAAACACTTTATATGCCTCAGATCTCTGAGTGTGAGTTTGTGTGTGTTGGAGGGTGGAGGTTTCTCTCTATCGCTCTCTCAAACTGACTGTTTCTGTTTTTCCCACGTAACAACCGAACGTGGACGTGACAAACAGGAACAAACACATCTCTCTCTCTCTCTCTCTCTCTCTCTCTCTCTCTCTCTCTCTCTCGGAGGAAAGAGTAGGACAAAGAGTGTGGTCACAGGTCACAGGTCAGAGGTCATGCGACTCACCCGCCTCGTCGCTGCACATGTAGGAGTAGAATCCCTCCGACTTGAGCATGATGAGCAGCGAGCCCCAGCCCAGCAGCACGGCGGAGAAGAGCAGGTTCTCCACCACCGCCGTCACCGCCATCCACCAGCGCCGCGCGAATGCCGTGGCCAGGGTCGGAGCCATGGTTCCCTCCCTTCTTCACCGACGACGACAGACAGAGACAGAGAAAGAGAGTAGTGGAAGAGAGGGACGTCCACAGAGAGAGAGAGAGAAAGAGACAGTACCGGCAGGTATCAGAGATAGGAGAGAGAGAGAGAGAGAGAGAGAGGGGAGGAGAACTGCTAGTCTGTAGGGAGGAGAACAAAGGGGGGGTGGAGTGAGGGAGGGTTCCCGGTGATTGCTGACCTTGTGTTAGGCAGGGCAGGGGCCGTATCCAACATATAAGATCACAAGATAACGTCGGTGCACTTTGGTCCTCAAACTTGAGACGGCTTATTGATTAAATGAGCCCGTAGGCCAGGGGTGTCAAACTCAATTTCATCCCGGGCCACATCAACAAGACTATATAAATATATCTACTCTTTATCATATTACTATCATATTGCTCCTGCATTTGATTATGATTGGTTTTAGTCACTACTGTCCAGTAAAGTGTAAAGTGTACAGCCATTGTAGAATTTAGGGCCAGACTGGGAACATCATTCAGGCCTGGAAATATAGTCCCGGTGACGGACATAGGGTTGTGAACCGAAACTCTACGGTTCCCACGGGTTTTGGGTACCCGACCCGTGAAATATTTTTTATTTCGATTCTGCTTATCGGTTCCTAAAAGAGATATAAATCTTTATTATTGCAAACAAAGTGTGCCTTCACTTTGTAAAAGAAAGCGACGACAAGGCTAAGTGCAGTAAATGTGGGAAAGGCTGATATGGTGATCTGTCTTCTGTACTGGGAGCGTACGGCCGGGCGCTGGGAGCGTACGGCCGGGCGCTGGGAGCGTACGGCCGGGCGCTGGGACCGTACGGCCGGGCGCTGGGACCGTACGGCTGGGCGATGGGACCGTACGGCCCGGAGTACGGATAAGCAGAACCGGAACGGGAATCAATAAAATTCAAACAATACCCAACCCTAGACGGACATTATAGTTTAGGTGCCAGTATGTGCAAACTTGTTGAAATTAGACGGCCAGGCCACCATGAAGAGTCGCGGTTCTCCCGATGGCCAGCTGATTTGTACGGTAAGCAAATTCTATTCTTTGCAAGCTCTCGCCTTGAGTTTGACACGTATGCCGGAGGCCATATGGTGTCTTCCGTCATTAATTATTTCTTTCCCACACGTTTTTGTCGTGCCGTTTTATGATCGACATATTAACAGAACGGGGGTGGTAGTCTACTATTAAACCTCGGCACAGCAAGTGCAGTTTTGTCTAAACCGGCAAAAACCGGACTTGGGAATCGGGGGGCTTCCGTCCCTGGCCCCCATAATAATAAGCCTTGGTGACCCCATCTCTCGTACCCGCGGCCTAATGTCCTCACACAAGCCCACCGGACCGTATGCTGTCCTCTGCAATTACCCTCCGAGATCATACAAGAGAGACGGACAACAGACAGACACACACACACACACACACACACACACACACACACACACACACACACGCACACACACACACACACACACACACACACAGACAGACAGACAGACAGACAGACACACACACACGCCTGCGCACATGTGTTCTGCCCTGTCCTCTCAGATATCTCTTGCATTATACCCCAGAAAACAATGACATTATTAGGCTATGTCAAATAGTGCTGAACAATTATTCAAAATATCCCAAGAATATGGCCAAGTTCATCCAAATAGCAGGGGCGGTAATTAATACGAGTAAAATGTGTAAATGTAAATTGGTTTTGGCCAGTATTTTTTGTCCAGATGAAAGAACCCAACACATTATCCATCAACAAAATTGCAATGTACTATTTTTCTACCATTTCATTCAGTCTAGCACACGAGAGATGATGCATTAAAACGACATGTCATACTAATAGTAATAGTAATAGTAATAGTGTACATACATACCCCTGATTAGCCCACTCTTCATAGCCTGCAGATCATGACCTTGTGCCCAGCCTGCAGGGGGTAGGATCCAACCTCTCCACCACCAACCACGGCTGATCTGTGTTGCGTGTGCTTTTTATTTTTTTTTAAGTGAAGTGACCACTTTATCGAGAGACTTCCCACCCACCACCCGGGGGCCCCCAGGTGGTCTATTGGCTGCCCGCGGGTCCTGATGCTGAACACGGGGCGGTTCTATGTGTGGGGGCGTGGGTTGAGACAATAGCAATCAGAAACTAATGTTAGTTCTAATCATAATTAAACCTTCTACACATTTAAAAAAAGCTATCAAATATATATATTTTTTAATTATCCACGCTTACATGTCACTTAGTTCGTTTTTCCCGCGAAATCCGACCCGACTCCAATATAAGAGAAATCACCCAGAAGCTGTTCTACCAACAGAGAGAGTCAGGGGAAGCTCTCATGTTTTAACTTCAACCACAACCTGCTCACTAACTGGTGATTTAAAGTGATTTGTGCTTTAAAATCCTACACGTAGTCCCTGAACGGATTCATTCCATACATTCTGACATACAGTACAGGACCTTTATGTGCGCCATTAGCCTACTTGATAAACTGAACTAAACCGCCACTGGTCCACTTCACAATCAATGATTATCGGTTGATCATCACCGCTGATTATCGATCGGATCGGATCGTGTGTCATCACATCACCGTCAATTACGAAACTGGAAGTGAAGCGAGAGAAACGAAACGGATTCATTGAGACAAGAATGAAACGATTATTCAATCAATAGAGTCCTGTGTCAAAAAACAACAACAAAAACAGATAACGGGTGTTTATTATCGACGCAGACACATCGATACCCGACCCGACACGTTGGGAAACCTGTGATAAACGCGCTGCAGAAAAACAAGTGTTGGTGTTTGGAAATGATGACTGTGTGTGTGTGTGTGTGTGTGTGTGTGGATGTGTGTGTGTGTGCGGATGGCTCATAGCCAACCCTTTCTGTATGTCGACAGTGTTTAGATAAGAGCCTATATAATGCGGCCCCTGTTTACACGCGTTTGATTTGCATACCCCACACACTCAGAATACAATAGCAGACGGTCACATGTGATGAGCAACTTCCAAGATCAATTGTCCCCACTTGATAGGATACACAGGATGGGGCCCTATGTATACTTCCAAGTGGGGCCCCTAGTTGCCCATCATCCTACTGTATGTTCGGTTTAAAATACAATTAGGCCTCCACTGTTAACAGCTACTGGCTTGAACCTACCATTGTTATAGTTTTGTTGTTTTGACCTTTTAGAAGTGAAATTGTTGTGGTGTTTATTATCGACCCATCTGATTTTCTTTAATCGTTTATTGTTTTTAGTATCCCCATGTGTTTGTCACAAAACATTTGATTTCAAAATAATTAATGTAGACAATTATAAAAAAAAATCTATTTGTGTTCATTCCCTTTGTGTTGTTCAATCTCTGCTAAGTTGTTTAATTAGTTGCAGAATGTATTTGTGAAATGTGACTTGGATTGACTGCAAAGAATCCACTGCAAGTGCGAACAACGAAACCTTACCGATTTCATAATCACACACAAACTCCATGCCATTTCACATTAAAAAATTTTATTTAATTTGAATTTAATTCACATTTTTTGGTCCACTAGCTCTTGGTCTTTATATTAAAAATAAACACACCGTCCAACACACTAGGCTTCCACGCCGGAAACCACACACCAGTCTACCGCACATGAAGTGTTATGTAAGCAGTGATATACTGTATGACAAACAACGTTCCTCCATATAATAAACATTACAGCTCTGTTTAGCAACGAAATAACATTTATCTACAAAATTCCCATAACACACACTACCACGGCAAACAAACACACACACACACACACACACACACACACACACACACACACACGCACAATGAAATAACGACTTATAGTGCAGTCATTGTCATATACAGTGTAAGTACGTAAAATTGCTAAGGGTTTGATTTAGTGTCCGGCTGGGCTAGCAGCGCATTAGCAGAAGACTCAAAGAAAGGACAATGCTGGCAACGGCGCCCCCGGTGGCCACCGCTCCCGAGGCTGGAGTCACATCTGCATGGGAGACAGGTCACATGAAACACACCTGTTACATAGAAACCATGGCAACGACACACACAACAACAAGTACTCTTTCTGGGTCTATGAAGGGATGAGAGCACTGTTCTCTATGAAAGGAAAATACCAAAATTCCCTATGAAGGGAAGAGACTTGCGTGTTTGTACGTTTTGGCACTATTACCAGTACTTAGCATTGTTTAGCATATTGTATGTTCTTAGATGTTGGTACTGCACTCAGAATGTCACGTCTGCTCTTATCCCAGCTATTATGCAGGCAACCTAGAAATTAAGAAACTTGTTAGCCTCGCAACGATGAATGCTTGAAACCTGCTCTATTCTTATCTTTATGTACCACAGTGATATATTGCTGTCTCCTTCAGCAAATGTACTCTTTGTAAGTCGCTTTGGATGAAAGCGTCTGATAAATTCCGTAAATGTAAATGTGCTGTCATGTTAGGCACCAATTTCACAAAAGCACATTCCTTGTTTGCAAAAACTATGGCAATAAAGCTGTTTCTGTTTCTGATTCTGTTCCTGAAAAGGAAAAAAAAAAAAGAGAATTCTTTGAGAATTGAGGGATCTCACCTGAATTTGCAGCTGGGGAAAAGATGAGATAAGAAAAGATAAGATGAGGAAAGAAAAGATAAGCTTGTGTTTAATCATATTTATTTGACGAAATAAGAAAGATGACGAAACATCTATTTGTGGTTATTCAAAGTACAAACATAAATACACACACACACACCTCGTATGGTGAAGGTGGTCACCATGCCGGCGTGAATGTGGTCGGTCACATGACAGTGGAGCAGCCAAGTGCCGGGGTTTCCCACCACCATCTCCAGGGTCTGGAAGGTCCCGGGGAAGAGGTCGAACACGTCAGCGCGGTGCACGCGGTCCGTCTGCACGCACACACACACACACACAGACACACACGCACACAGAACACCGTGAGAGAGAGGAGGAAGTGAGAATGAGAGGGAGGATGTAAGAATGATGATGCCAACTGATGACGCTAACCAGCTTCCTTTTTGACTCGTTAATACTTCAGAACACATAACTACTGCTGTTATCCACGTTATTATTAGTAACTACAGTAACAACTACTTACCCACTAAAGCTGCAATACTACAACAGTGGGGACAAGTAGTAACTGCCTTATTAACAGAGGCACAAAACCCCTTTCTTCAAAACAAATGAGAGAATACTACAAAAATGTAAATGAAGTGATGAACAAAGGTCAAAATGGTGAATGTGTAAGGGTAATGGTGTGGATGAAGTCATCGTGGAACCAGCAATCCTATTATGTTACAGCAGAACTTCTGGCAGAACTTCTCCTTTTCATGCCCTTATGACACCCATTGCACTCTGAGTTCCTTCTCCAGATTTCTTCCTTGTTAATTAAGGGAGTCGTTTCTTGCCCTTAGCGGGGCTATAGGGCTAGGGGGGTCATAATCACATGACCCATAATCATATGGCCTGTAAAGCCCTTTGAGACTGTAACTGTGATTAAGGGCTATACAAATAAAACTGACTTGACTGATTCAAGAGACTAGGTTGGAGGAGGTGCAGTAGAGGAGGGTACCCGGTAAGTGAAGGTCTCAGCATGGAAGTGGACTGTGTGGAGGTCCACCTCGCCCCCCATGCCCAGCAGGTACCAGTCCACCTTCTGACCCTGGGACATCACCAGCCCACGCAGGTTCCCGTACAGTAGGCCGTTGATACCTGCAACACACACACACGCATGCACACACATACACGCACGCACACTCAAGGACACACACACACACGAGGACACACACACACACACGCACACACACAATGACACACAATGACATGCAATGACACGCACACACAGACACAAACGCACACACAAACACACACACAGTGAGTAAGGTTGAATGTGTGCGTGTGTGTCTTAGTGTGCATGTGTGTCTCAGTGTGTGTGTGTTGTCTCTGTCAGTCATGCGCACACTTCATAATTGCATGTTTAGGCAGTCTGGGAGATCAGCTTAGCGAGGCCTGTTATTACTGTTATTATATTGCCCATCTTTATGTGAGCACTTATTCAATGCATTGCTGCTGCGGAGAATCCATTGGCAATCTCTGTTTGCATTCCCGACAGGAATGGGGAGAAAGAGCAGCCTTTTACCGTGCATCTTGTTGCTCTCCTGGAAGTCCTCATCCTCCTTGATGCCGGACTTAGCGGCCGCGCCCACATATGCCGCGATGTTGTCGTCCAGGTACCACGACTGGTTCTCGTCGAACACCAGGAAGAGCAGCGCAAACTCCTTCTCCACGTCCGCCCTTGCCCGGTCTCCCTTGGGGGCCGTGCCCCTGCGCAGGGTCCCGCGCCTGCAGATCACCAGGGGCCCCAGAAGACCGCTGTACATATCCTGCACAGGGAAGGAGGAGAGTAAAGACTGGTTTATGGCTGGGCGCTCAACACTTTAGAAAAATGTTGCTTGACGGAAA
>PIJE02000073.1:257316-264816 GCA_002895965.2 Coryphaenoides rupestris | reverse complement strand
CGTTCACCTAGATTTGACCACGTCTGCTCTCAGATTTTAGATGATTCATCTGGATGATTCATCTCAACTTCTCTTTTCGCACGTCACAAGAATTTCACTGTTCGGAATGGCCCTGTGTTACGAAGAACAATAAAACACTTGACAGGGTCAGCTGGACATGAACTCCTTATGTATGACACGGAACTCACTCAAGATGGACGCACGTTTTATCTCCTAATGTAATTCACTGACCCAACCTTCTGTTGGGATTCCTATACGCCACTCTGACTTCAGATCCACGTGATCGGTCAGACCAATTCACTTGTTTTAAAGAGGGGGGTCAGGATTCGTTAAAGTGATCCATCGCAATATTTAAATACAACCATAGCATCCGTTTGGTCAACGCTTTGATCCAAGGAGCCTTACATACAATGACGTGAGTGCATACGTTCTGAGCATGCTCGGTCCCAGTGGGCACTGTGGATCGTGTGTGTCTTTGACTTTGACCTTGAAGCGTGTCGCTGGGACGGAGCGGACCACTCACCCGGCGCTCGGGGCCGCATGGCCAGGGTGGCGGTGGTGTGGGGGAACACGCTGACCGTGTCCCGGGTGGTGCTCTGCCTCTGCACGTTGTTGCCCTCGAAGTAGACGCCATGGATGTCCGCCTCGGTGCCCAGGCCGAAGGCGTACCACAAGACCCGCTCGCCCACACACATCTCCAGACCGCCGAGGTTTCCGTACATCAAGCCGTTGACCGCTGAAATACGGCCAAGGACAGAGAGAGAGAGAGAGAGAGAGAGAAAAACACTCATTCACGTTCTCATGTAGATGTCGTCACACACACACACACATGCACACACACACACTTCAGTCTGATTATAGATGCATCACTAATGACCTTTATATACAAGGCCTTATATGGCCTGGTGCAATAATGTACATGGCCTTATATGGTCTAATGTACCCCACACACACACACACACACACAAACAGTAATTACCATGCATTTTATTGCTCTCTGGTATTGCCTTCTCTTCCTGTTGTGTCATGGCTGGTTTCTGCCCAGCGCCATACGTCTGGATGTTGTTCTCAATGTACCAACTCTCGTTCTCGTCCATGACGGAGTACAACAGGAAGAACTCCTTGTCCACGCCATTCTGCTGGGAAGACATTCAGATCCACGTGATCGGTTGGACCAATTCACTTGTTTTAAAGAGGAGTCAGGATTTGTTAAAGTGATTCATCGCAATATTTAAAAAAAAACATTGTTGTAGCCAATTGTGATGTTGTGAGATGAATTTGATTGAGTTGTGAAATGTTGTGATGTCATGGGTTGGGCATTTAGTTGGGTGACGGGCAACAGGTGAACAGGTGCACGGGAATTAGGATCAGGAAGCCACAGTTTTTCAACCGTGGTGGAGGGTGGATAGACTTTTGGTGGTTTGTCGTAAATGTCGTGCTTATTTTAATATCTGGACTAATATAGCGTTGGACGAGTACTTCTATGGCGGACCTGATTTTTTGCACAACCACGCATTGGAAAAGACTTCGTCTAATTCCCTCAAGGGGCCTTTTTGTTATTCGATTGCCCATACAACCATTGTATCTCTTTGGTAGACGCTTTGATCCAAGGCGTCTTACACACAATAGCATACATTCTGAGCATGCCAGTGGGCACTGTGGAGTGTGTGTATGTGTTTGGTGGCTGATTTAATTCGCCTCACCTGGCCCAGTTAGAGTCTGGGGTGGGTGGGGCTGCACACCTGTCACTGTGCATTGCCTCACCAAGGCCCCACAGGTCAAACCAGCCATCAACACACACACACATACACACACACACACACTCCACAGGCGCCTGACCCCTCAACCTGGCAGTGTTACTGTAATGCCCTGCCCTAGCAGTGGAGAGACAGGAGCGATGAGATGGGAGGAAGATCAAAATTCAGATCTGCAGATCAAGCCCATTTTCAGGAGGTAAAGGGAGGGTTCTGAACGTTAACGTACCTGAACTCCGTCAACTCCCAGGGAGCCTTGCTTACAGACCAGCAGGGGTCCGACCAGGCCAGCGTTGGTGTCTTTGGGAGGGTTGGTGCCGGAGTAGTACAGGTACGGGATGCAGGCGGGATCTGATGGAGACGGGCCTTCCAGCACCTGCCAGGTGTAGACAAACGTCTCCCCTGGTCCCACCTCGGCCCCAGGCCGGTCCACACCTGCACAACACACCGCAACGCAACACAAAAGCCATTTGTGAGAGTGTGTGTGTGTTTGGTGGCTGGCTTAATTGGCCTCACCTGGCCCAGTTAGAGTCTGGTGTGGGGGGTTGGTCTGCAGCCTCACCTGGCCCAGTTAGAGTCTGGGGTGGGGGGTTGGGCTGCAGCCTCACCTGGCCCAGTTAGAGTCTGGGGTGGGTGGGGCTACAGCCTCACCTGGCCCAGTTAGAGTCTGGGAGGTAGGGGGCTGCAGCCTCACCTGGCCCACAGGTTAAGTCAGCCACCAGCACACACAATTTAGCAGGGCTTCTGCCACAATGCAAATGGCAGACAGAGCAGATGGTACCATGCTCGCATGCTAGCGCTCCCCGAGTGTGTATGTGTGCTGGTGGCTGACTTAACCTGTGGTACACTGATTAGCCAATGAACCACAGACGTGCAGCCCCACCCCACCCCCCTCCCAGACTCTAACTGGGCCAGGTGAGGCCAATTAAGCCAGCCGCGAGTGCGTGTGACAAACACACACACTCCCTCACCATTATTAGCACAAATTGGGATTGGTATCTTGCTAAGGATGCCAGTATGGGGAGGGCTGTGGACATTGGGGGAATCAAACCCAGTGACCTTTCTGCTGGGATTGGAACCAATCACTATAGCCACTACTACTTCACCGTGTTGATCTAGTCAATATATAAATGTCTATTTTTAATTATTATTAACTATTATATATACTGTGTTAATGTATTATTGTATTATGTATATTGTGCTGCTCAATGAATATATGTATGTATGTATGCTTATATATATATATATATGTATATGTACTGTATGTATATTGTGGCAGACGGCCACTGAGGGGCCGACTAGGGAGTGTGGACATTGGTCGGGGGAACCGCAGTTCCCCAGTCGGCCCCCAGAGGGAGCCAAGGAAACCAGGAAGTGTAGAGAGGCAATCAGCCTCATGGGAAGGGGCTGCGCCTCGTTGAGGGAACTCGGCGGCAGCCAAACAAAGGCCTGGCTGTGGCCAATAAATGGGAGAGGACCTGGGGGGTATAGGGAGTCGAAGGAGGAGTCAAGAAGAGAGTGGAAGAGAGAGAGGTGGTTGTGGGAGAGGTGGTTGTGGGAGAGAAAGAGGAGGAAGAGTGGAGACCAAGACGCTGTGTGTGTGAGTTCAAGAAGAAGGAAACTAAGTGGCTGTGTGCTTGACTGTTTGCCTGTCTGAGAACCCGTTTTGTGTATGACCCTTGCCTGCCTGACTACCCTCCCGCCTGCCTTGCCCTGGACCGTATGCGACTACTTCCCGGTGTGATACCCCCTGCTTATGGACTACGACTCTATTGGAATTACGGACTTGGCACTGCGATTAACCCTACACTTTCCCTCCCCATTACAGTCAATAAAAGCCCTTATTTCATTGAATCCTGGTGTGGGACGGTTGAATTATTGTTTTCAGTCTTGTGCACACATCAAAACCCCAGAGTGTGTCACATATGGTGGAGAATGCGGGCATCGAAATAAAAAGACTGGAAATAATAAATCACCCCCCACCATGGATATAGAGGCCCTGTTGAACCAATGGCAGTGTAGCGGCCTGGATGACGAGCCCCCTGTTAAGACCCGCCAGCAAAAGAAGAAGGCTGCCAGAAAGCAGAGGGCTGAGGCTGCTGCCGGGGCGGGTCCACAAGTCCAGGAGAAGGCTGGCGCGGCTGCCAGGGAGGGCCCACGGGTCCAGGAGAAAGCCATCTCCCTCCAGGAGGAGGACGACTTCACCAGGGAGCAGGTACGGCAGCTACGCCATGAGCTCCAGCTGGAGAAGGAGAACGTGGGCCAAATGGAGGCCATGATAAAGGTGCTGGGGGCCATGCAGGCTACATCCCAGGGAATGTACCAGGAGATGATGGACATGCAGCTCAAGGAGAGGGAGCAGCTGGAGGGCCGGATCAGTCAGCTGCTGCTGGAGCGGCGGGAACACGAGGCCCCGCTGAAGGCTGCAGCCCAACGAGAACAGCAGGCCCTGGAGCAGGCTAAAGAGCTCGAGGCCCAGCTGAAGGCCGCAGCCCAGCAGGAGGAGCAGGCCCGGAAGGAGGCGAAAGGGCTCCAGAACCAGCTGAAGGCCACAGCCCAGCTGACGGCAGAGCAGGCCGAAGAGCTCCAGGCCCAGCTGATGGCGGAAGGCCAACGAGAGCAGCAGGCCCTGGAGCAGGCTAAAGAGCTCCAGGCCCAGCTGGCGGCCACTGGCCAGCGAGAGCAGCAGGCCCTGGAGAAGGCCGAAGAGCTCCAGGCCCAGCTGACGGCGGAGCAGGCCCAGAGGACTGCCGCCGGCCAGCGAGAGCAGCAGGCCCTGGAGAAGGCCGCCGCCCAGCTGACGGCAGAGAGGGCCCAGCTGAAGGCCGCAGCCCAGCTGACGGCGGAGCAGGCCAAAGAGCTCCAGGCCCAGCTGTTGGCCGCAGGCCAACGAGAACAGCAGGCCCGGGAGCAGGCCAGAGAGCTCCAGGCCCAGCTGACAGCCACTGGCCAGCGAGAGCAGCAGGCCCTGGAGAAGGCCGAAGAGCTCCAGGCCCAGCTGATGGCGGAAGGCCAACGAGAGCAGCAGGCCCTGGAGCAGGCTAAAGAGCTCCAGGCCCAGCTGGCGGCCACTGGCCAGCGAGAGCAGCAGGCCCTGGAGAAGGCCGAAGAGCTCCAGGCCCAGCTGACGGCGGAGCAGGCCCAGAGGACTGCCGCCGGCCAGCGAGAGCAGCAGGCCCTGGAGAAGGCCGCCGCCCAGCTGACGGCAGAGAGGGCCCAGCTGAAGGCCGCAGCCCAGCTGACGGCGGAGCAGGCCAAAGAGCTCCAGGCCCAGCTGTTGGCCGCAGGCCAACGAGAACAGCAGGCCCGGGAGCAGGCCAGAGAGCTCCAGGCCCAGCTGACAGCCACTGGCCAGCGAGAGCAGCAGGCCCTGGAGAAGGCCGAAGAGCTCCAGGCCCAGCTGATGGCGGAAGGCCAACGAGAGCAGCAGGCCCTGGAGCAGGCTGAAGAGCTCCAGGCCCAGCTGGCGGCCACTGGCCAGCGAGAGCAGCAGGCCCTGGAGAAGGCCGAAGAGCTCCAGGCCCAGCTGACGGCGGAGCAGGCCCAGAGGACTGCCGCCGGCCAGCGAGAGCAGCAGGCCCTGGAGAAGGCCGCCGCCCAGCTGACGGCAGAGAGGGCCCAGCTGAAGGCCGCAGCCCAGCTGACGGCGGAGCAGGCCAAAGAGCTCCAGGCCCAGCTGACGGCCGCCGGCCAAAGAGAGCAGCAGGCCCTGGAGCAGGCCAACGAGCTCCAGGCCCAGCTGACAGCCGCCGGCCAGCAAGAGCAGCAGGCCCTGGAGCAGGCTGAAGGGCTCCAGGCCCAGCTGACGGCGGAACAGGCCCGGCTGAGGGCCACAGGCCCCGCTGAAGGTGCTGCAGCGGACTACCCGGACGGCGTCGGCGCAGCAACAGACGATCCGGGCGTCGTCGGCGCAGCAGCAGACGGTCCGGGCGTTGTCGGCGCAGCAGCAGACGGTCCGGGCGTCGTCGGCGCAGCAGCAGACGATCCGGGCGTCGTCGGCGCAGCAGCAGACGATCCGGGCGTCGTCGGCGCAGCAGCAGACGATCCGGCCGTCGTCGGCGCAGCAGCAGACGGTCCGGCCGTCGTCGGCGCAGCAGCAGACGATCCGGGCGTCGTCGGAGCAGCAGCAGACGATCCGGGCGGCGTCGGAGCAGCAGCAGACGATCCGGGCGGCGTCGGAGCAGCCGACGACGCAGCCGACGACGCGGGAGGCGACGCAGCCGACGACGCGGGAGGCGACGGCGACGACGCGGGAGGCGACGCCGACGACCCGGGCGGCGGAGGCGCGGCAGCCGCAGACCCGGGCGACGGAGGCGCGGCAGCAGCGGAGGACCCGGGGGCCAGCGCAGGAGACGGACCGAGAGGAGGCGTCCCAGAGAGGGCCATTAGAGAACGGGTCCACCCGGCGAGGGGAGATACGCCCCAGGGGACAGGGTCACCCTGGGCCCCGCAGCCGACGTGGCCCCACTGGCGAAGCCCCAGGCGTCAGGAGAGACGCCTCGAGGGGCTGAGCCGCCCCTCCCTCCTGGTCGGAGCTGAGGGGGAGGGTATGTGGCAGACGGCCACTGAGGGGCCGACTAGGGAGTGTGGACATTGGTCGGGGGAACCGCAGTTCCCCAGTCGGCCCCCAGAGGGAGCCAAGGAAACCAGGAAGTGTAGAGAGGCAATCAGCCTCATGGGAAGGGGCTGCGCCTCGTTGAGGGAACTCGGCGGCAGCCAAACAAAGGCCTGGCTGTGGCCAATAAATGGGAGAGGACCTGGGGGGTATAGGGAGTCGAAGGAGGAGTCAAGAAGAGAGTGGAAGAGAGAGAGGTGGTTGTGGGAGAGAAAGAGGAGGAAGAGTGGAGACCAAGACGCTGTGTGTGAGTTCAAGAAGAAGGAAACTAAGTGGCTGTGTGCTTGACTGTTTGCCTGTCTGAGAACCCGTTTTGTGTATGACCCTTGCCTGCCTGACTACCCTCCCGCCTGCCTTGCCCTGGACCGTATGCGACTACTTCCCGGTGTGATACCCCCTGCTTATGGACTACGACTCTATTGGAATTACGGACTTGGCACTGCGATTAACCCTACACTTTCCCTCCCCATTACAGTCAATAAAAGCCCTTATTTCATTGAATCCTGGTGTGGGACGGTTGAATTATTGTTTTCAGTCTTGTGCACACATCAAAACCCCAGAGTGTGTCACATATGGTGGAGAATGCGGGCATCGAAATAAAAAGACTGGAAATAATAAATCACCCCCCACCATGGATATAGAGGCCCTGTTGAACCAATGGCAGTGTAGCGGCCTGGATGACGAGCCCCCTGTTAAGACCCGCCAGCAAAAGAAGAAGGCTGCCAGAAAGCAGAGGGCTGAGGCTGCTGCCGGGGTGGGTCCACAAGTCCAGGAGAAGGCTGGCGCGGCTGCCAGGGAGGGCCCACGGGTCCAGGAGAAAGCCATCTCCCTCCAGGAGGAGGACGACTTCACCAGGGAGCAGGTACGGCAGCTACGCCATGAGCTCCAGCTGGAGAAGGAGAACGTGGGCCAAATGGAGGCCATGATAAAGTGCTGGGGGCCATGCAGGCTACATCCCAGGGAATGTACCAGGAGATGATGGACATGCAGCTCAAGGAGAGGGAGCAGCTGGAGGGCCGGATCAGTCAGCTGCTGCTGGAGCGGCGGGAACACGAGGCCCCGCTGAAGGCTGCAGCCCAACGAGAACAGCAGGCCCTGGAGCAGGCTAAAGAGCTCCAGGCCCAGCTGATC
>PIJE02000073.1:199040-252762 GCA_002895965.2 Coryphaenoides rupestris | reverse complement strand
TAGTTTGTGTATATTGTATGAATTACTTATTATTTCCTGAGCCATGCTATAATGACCTGTTCCTGTTTTTAGCAAACTTGACGCTTATATCAAATATATATACATGTTAGCCAGGAATTCCTCAGGCCTCTTGATGTCCAAAGTAAGACTGAGGGAGGGGTCTCTTACCTCTGGCTGTTTGTAAGGTTTGTCATGCTGATGTTGTCCAATCCTGACGGCCCGTAGTCCCATGTGACCTCTTCTGCAGCCACATAGTAGTCCCTCACAACCCCCGTCAGCGCTGGGCTGTCCCCCACGTCCCCACACGGCATCACCGTGTAGAAGGCCTGCATCCCCGCTGCCATGGGGATGGACACACACACGCACACACACACGCATGCAGACACACACGCATGCAGACACACACGCATGCAGACACACACACACACCAAATCTTACTTTGAGTTGATGACACAGCAGGTTTGCTAACAGCTCTGTGTGATGAGAGTATATGCATTATTTTGTGCACCCTTGGGTGCTATGGATAATGGACTTTGGACAACCTGTATTATTGTCACCCTTGTGGAACTAAGGGCATGTTCCAACATGACAGCTTCCCGAAAGGCCGAAGTAAACTACAGCCCACGGGACGCACAGATTACACAAGAATTCTTCGAAACACCCGCGAGTCAGCACTTCCTCTCATCGCCCACATCCTCGTAAAGACAGGGGTGAAAGTTCAAGAGTCCCCTACCCATGAGGTGGTCGTTAACCTGGCAACTCAGCAGCCATTGTCCCGGCGACAAGGGAACCATCTGCGCCGTGACGAACGTCGCCGGGAACAGGCTGAGCACGTCGGTGCGGTGGCCGCGGTCCAACACCGTGTTGCCGTGGAAGTGGGCGGAGTGTATGTCCACCTCGTTGCCCATGCCGAACAGGTGCCAGGACACCGGCCGGCGCTGGCACACTGACACGCCGGGCAGATTGCCAAACATGTAGCCGTTAATCGCTGTGAAAAGATGAGGAGAAACACGTTGACGTTTGAGCTGTTGGGGGGCGGGGGGGGGGGAATCGAAAAGACCAGGGTTCAACTGCCGGTAGCCGCAACATCCACTATGGACCTCCAAAACAACATTTTAGGCTTTTCATAGTGTTGTGAGCGAACTTGCACATAAAGTTGCACATCACTAGTTCAGCTCAGTTCAGTTTAGACAACTTTATTAATCCCAAGAAGGGCAATTCATTTGCAGCTTACCAGTCCATACACACAACTCAAAAACACTCAAAGACAAGATACGTGATACGTCAAAGCTGTCATGAGGGCATCCTGAACTTTTACCGTTACAAAAGCAACCATACAAGCAACAACGACCAGCAGTATGTAAAATAAAAAACTAGTTTTAATGTTTGACAGCAGTTGGAGGCTAATGCGACATCATGGAACATAATGCAACATCATGGGAAAATATTTGGAATTATATGATCAAATTTGAAAAATGTGGCATTGGTGATCAAATCTGAATCCAAGAAAACCACAGCAACACAAATAACGTGCTCCTCACCATGCATCAGGTTGGACTCCTGAAAGTCTTCGTCGTCCCTGTCCACTGAGGCCGGCTCGGAGCAGAAGAACTCGATGTTGTCCTCCAGGTACCAGCTCAGGGCCTCATCCACCACATTGAACATCAGAAAGAACTCTTGGTCCACATCGTTGCGTCCTGGCTGTGACTCGGCCTGTGACTCCTTCAGGACACCTGGGCCACAGCAGGTCACATAACTCTATTGGAGCTCCTCCATTTCATAGGAGGATAGAATGTGGACTGGGGCTTGTGTTAATGCGTACAGACCCCGGTAATCTTAGGCAAAGTCGAAATTGCAGCTTTCAAATACATTAAAACGCTGCAGTAGGCTTCGATCGTCGCAGGGTAGGAGCACGCCCCCCCATCAGAACCGCAAATTAACGGAGCACCTCCCGCATCAGAACCGCAAATTAACGGAGCACCCCCCCATTAGAACAGCAATTAACGGAGCACCCCCCCCCCCATCAGAACCGTGAATTAATGGAGCACCCCCCCCCATCAGAACGCAAATTAACGGAGCACCCCCCATCAGAACCCGATTAACGGAGCCCCCCCCCCCCATCAGAAACCGCAAATTAAGGAGCACCCCCCCATCAAAACTCAAAATTAGAACTGTGAAACTATGGTTTATAGAGTACCGTATGTATTCGGAGCAAGTACCCATGTAGTATTGTACTTGTACTCGCGAAAAGGTATCGTGCATCCCTAGTTGTCGTATCAGTCAACATTTCGTAGCATTTGCAATGTTTACTGACTGATTCCGGACTGATTCGTGCCAGCGCTGACGTCATCTGTTTAGCCCGCCTCTGGCCCGCTATATCAGATACACGATGTGATTGGTTTATGTTCGGAACAACAGGAATAGCTAATGAGCATGTTACTCGTTACCAGAGTACTCGCTGAGCAAATTCAAATTGTGCTCTCGCGAGAACTCTGGATTTCCAGGGTAGGATTTTGGGTCAATATAAAAAAAACATTGACCGACGGAGGGGTTGTTAAGGAGAGCATGAGTGCAGTCGCTGAAACCTTATTTGAGTGGAAACAAAAAGAGGAGTTTGTGCTAAAATCAAGGAAATGCAAATCAGCATCATCAGCCACAAAGAAAAAGGGAAATATGAAGCCAGGATGTGCTCAGCTGGATGGAGCCATTCATAAGGCACCATGCATAGGTTTAGATGAGTCCACTGATGTGTCTGACGATGCTCAGCTGTTAGGTTCTTCAATGAGGAGAAGAAAGAAAATAACATTTATTATTAGAGCACATATTATTTATAATCCCTCTGGTTCAATAAATATTGTTATATTGTTGAATTGTACTTCATTTATTTGATTTATCTACATAGTGGCAGCCTATAGATGTTCATACGATTACTAGGCTACTTCAATATACAGTATATGGCATCATAACGCAAGTTAGACATTATGATCATCATCTACTAATGGCCCGGCCCGTCTGTCAGTTTTAAAAACCAAATCTGGCCCTTGAGCCAAAATAATTGCCCACCCCTGTCCTTAAGGCTGATTTATGCTTGGGCACTCGACACTTTTGAAAAGCGTCGCTCGACAGAAATTATGTATTTTTCATAGAAACATTTTTTTTTCATGTCGCGTACCTGGATAATTCTTGTGTCGCGGACGTCGTCATATTTTGTCACGCAATGTGATTGGGTAGTTTTCTAACGTCGCCATGAAGATTGTCGTTTTCACTGCCTTATTGGTATTTTGGTCTGTAACATAACTTTGCAACGTAACGTGAAACGTAAATCTGCAGGAAGATAGAGAACGGCTGGAGGATAGTCTGGTTACCGTGGGGAAGACTGAACTTTTCGCGGAAGCATAAATTGAGCATAAATCAGCCTTGAATCCTCTCCTCACCTCGTTTGCAGGTGAGCAGGGCCCCGATGAGTCCAGAGGCGATGTCCCTCGGTGCATCCAGGTGCGAGTGGTACACCCACGTGAGGCAGTTGGCGTCGTCCGGCTCGGGGCCGAATTCTGGACGCACCTCCCATCGGTAAGTGTAGCGGGCGCCCGGGGGGACCGCGTCGTCCTGTTTCAGTCTGCCGGACGTCCCGTCTGGATACAGAGCTCCTGCTCCATGACAACACACACAAAAGGAAGGAGGTCAAGCAACATAAACCAGCCACGGCCTGATGGGAACTTGGCAACTCATGTTGCATTTTGTGTGAACATCAGAATCTGAATCTGAATCAGCTCCATTGCCTTAGTTTTTACAAACAAGTAATGTGCTTTTGTGCTTTTGCGATAGTATGCCATAGTTGTTGGCCGAAAAAGGGACAGGTTTTTTTTTTGTTTCAACGTTATAAACAAAGGACAACTTGCAAATACAAACCATACAGTAGCCGATATTTTTATACGTCCAATAAATAATTTGTCAACTGTAGATATTATCTCTAGAAATCTTACGTCAGTGGTTTGGAAATATATATTTTTTTCCGCTCTTATCTAAAGTTGAAGGGTGATGGATTATGCTATAAAAGCACGTATACTCTGACGCGACACAGAAACATCCTGCACTGAACTTTGAGTCCCTAACTGGTCACATGACCGACGGAAATGATGCTATCAGTTGACCTGTAGGGAATCTCTCTCGATGATCTGGCTCCTTCACGTCCAATTCGAGGAGAACATGAATCGCTATTGGTGAAAGTAATATGGAAATAAATATGACACAATGTTATGATATAATGATATATACGCAATGTTAGCTAGGGCTGAACAATGACTCAAAATATTCGATCCAGTCTGACTCTAATAAATAACCTGTGTGCACTGATTATTCAATGAATCACAGGTGTGCAGTCAACCCCAGACTCTAACTGGGCCAGGTGAGGCTGCTTAAACCAGCCACCAACCACACACACACTCCACAATGGCGTACTGTGAAGACGGAACTGCAATTTTGAGGGCTAAAATTTGTTTAATTAAATATCCTTCCACTGTCAATGTTGAGACTGGATTTCAGAACACCACTGTGTCACCCTGCGTGGAATCCTTATCAGATACCAGTGACATGATAATGACCAACCAAACCCTCGGCAGGAGCCAACGATGTCTGCCCCAAATGCAACAAGCCAAACATCTTGCATCATCTGTCACCCTTGTGTTCATGTGATACTTTGACATGCATGCATGTCGCTGTCGCAAGAGTACATAGTTAAGAAAACAGCACAGAACAATACCATCATCATCATCACGTACGAACGGTGCATGTACGTATGTGTGTGTCTTTCTTCATCAGCATCTGTGTGTGTGTGTGTCTTCATGAGCATGAGCGTGTGTGTGTGTATGTGTGACTTCATGAGTATGTGTGTGTCTTCATGAGCATGAGTGTGTGTGTGTGTATGTGTCTCTGTGTGTGTGTGTTCTGTGCTTACGTGTGAATTCATGAGCGTGTGCATGTGTCTTCATGAGCGTGTGTGTGTCTTCATGAGCACGAGCGTGCGTGTGTGTGACTTCATGAGCATGTGTGTGTGTATTCATGAGTGTGTGTGTGTGTGTGTGTGTTCTGTGCTTGTGTGTGACTTCATGAGCGTGTGTGTGTGTCTTAATGAGCATCTGTGTGTGGGTCTTCATGAGCATGCATGCTTGTGTGTGTGTGTGTGTCTTTATGAGCGTGTGGGTGTTGTGTTGTGGGTCTATGTGCTGTACCCTCTGCATCCTTCTTGTAGAAGACCCCGTGAGGATGCATGGAGTAATTCCTGGAGGCCATGTTGCTGAGGTGGACCTCGATCACGTCGCCCACCTCGGCCCTGATCACGGGTCCCAGGTAGCCCAGCCACTCTGGCCGGGGGGCCTGCAGGCTGAAGGAGGCGTCGGTGTACTGGCGGAACATGGCCTTCTTGTACACGCTGCCGATGCGATCAGGCCCTTGCTGCAGGAATATAGACGCATCTCTGGACACAGACATGGAGACACAACACAGATATATTACGGCACTATGCATATAATAGTAAGAATGATAATAATAACTATTTGTGTAGCACCTTTAAAAACAGAGTTTACCAAGTGCTTTGACAAACAAAGCAAAAACAGGTCTACTCAGAAAGCAGAAAGCAGAACAGAAAGCAGGACAGAAAGGCCAAACAAAAGCAAGACAAGATCATGGTGAAGTTAAGATCAAGTTTGAACAAGAAGCCAATAAAAAACAAGAAAAACATTCGTAGGCCTATCACATTTTTTGATTTTTTTCAATTCTCAATTGTGGGTTGGCTGGCTTGCTAGTGCAGGCTATATTAATGGGGAATTAATAATTGTTTAAAAATGTATTGGACATTGGACAATTGTTATGTGTTTTTTTTTTTTTAAAGGCTTACAACAGGTTGAATATCGACCTCCAACAAGGGAAATGTGAAACAATACCAAAGTTCAACAGCATCACATAAGCATATCCAAGAGATCCATGGATATTATTTTGTATTTAATCCCTTGAGTCAGATCTCATTCAAACGACTCACCCTCTAATATAATGCAGATTCACTTGTCCTCACTCACTCAGAATAAAATCATGGTTTTAACTGAAAAGCCTCAAACAAAACCAGCACACAGTACACCAGCGCACAGTCTTCATAACACGCATTGTTTGTGTCCGAAACGTACTCATCATCCGCAATCTGTTGGCCGTTGATCAGGTTTTTCCCAGTCGGCGCGTAGTCCCACCGGTCCTCAATGATCCCGATGTAGTACACCCTGGTCGCAGCCCGGGCACAGGGCGCCGACAGCAACAGCGACAGACTGACCAACAACCCCAGTGTCCCGGACATGTTCAAAAAGAGATCTTTCAATGGGACTCGGCTTGATTTGAAGAAGAAAATAAGTCCTGGGTGCGAACACCAGCGCTGGACGGGGGCAGCGGCGTAGTACAGCACTGGTGCCCGGTCGGCTCCACAGTCTCTCTATTCAGGGAACACCAGGACCGCCCACACCAGCAGCTGGGAGGAGAGCTTCGTTTCTATTCAACGGGCCGCTGGAACTCTCCTATGGAATTTACAGTATATGAAGGTCTATAGGCCAAGGCCGTAGTTGTGATATATATACCCCCACAAATATGCTTAATGGAAACATTTAAGACGGTGGTAAGTTATTTTGGTTGTGTTTCATTGTTGACAACTTAACCCTCCTGTGGTGTTCGGGTCAAATCTGACCGATTTACAACTTTAATCAATCATAAATATTGTGTTTTACATTTGATTGCCTCAAGGCCTTATGATACCCTCCACAGTGGGCATTTGAACATATAGGCCTACATGCTGATCACCACTTTCCTTGAATTTTGAGTGCAGTCAACTTTGTAACACCTGTGGTGTTCCCGGTCAAAAATGACCGCCATAGGAAATGAATGGTGAACACTAGATCATGTTCATCCATCAGATACACTGAACAAAAATATAAACGCAACACTTTAGTTTGAACTCCAATTTTTCTTGAGATGAAAGCAAAGATCTAAGACTTTTTCTATGTACACAAAAGGCCTATTTCTCTCAAATTTTGTTCACAATCTTGTTTAAATCTGTGTTAGTGAGCACTTCTCCTTTGCCGAGATAATCCATCCACCTGACAGGTGTGGCGTATCAAGATGCTGATTAGACAGCATGAGGCTTAGGCTGGTCACTATAAAAGGCCACTCTTCTAAAATGTGCAGTTTTATCACACAGCACAATGCCACAAGTTTTGAGGGAGCGTGCAATTGTCATGCTGACTGCAGGAATGTCCACCAGAGCTGTTGCCCGTGAATTGAATGTTCATTTCTCTACCATAAGCCGTCTCCAAATTCGTTTCCGAGAATTTGGCAGTACATCCAAAGCTCCGCACCATGGGGGATCGGGCATTCTGCTCGGCCGCTCCCAGCCTGTGGAATGCTCTCCCCGACTACCTGAGGGCACCACAGACTGTGGAAGCTTTTAAACGAGGCCTGAAAACCTACCTTTTTTCCAGAGCCTTCTGCTAGATTTTTATACTTAGTTTTTAGCACTTTCATGCTTTTTAATCTGTAGCACTTTGAGTTTTTCTTAAATGTAAAGTGCAATACAAATAAAATGTATTATTATTATTATCCGACCGGCCTCACAACTGCAGACCACGTGTCACCACGCCAGCCCAGGACCTCCACATCCGGCATCTTCACCCGCAAGATCGTCTGAGACCAGCCACCCGGACAGCCGATGCAACAATTGTTTTGCATAACGAAAGAATTTCTGCACAAACTGTCAGATAACCGTCTAGGGAAGCTCATCTGCATGCTCGTCGTCCTCACCGGGGTCTTGACCCGACTGCAGTTCGTCGTCGTAACCGACTTGAGCGGGCAAATGCTCACCTTCGATGGCGTCTGGCACTTTGGAGAAGTGTTCTCTTCACGTGATGAATCCCGGTTTTCACTGTACCGGGCGGATGGCAGACAGTGTTGTATGGCGTCATGTGGGTGAGCGGTTTGCTGATGTCAACGTTGTGACTAGAGTGGCCCGTGGTGGCGGTGGGGTTATGGTATGGGGCAGGCATATGCTACGGACAACGAACACGGGTGCATTTTATTGATGGCATTGTGAATGCACAGAGATACCTGAGGCCCATTGTTGTGCCATTCATCCACCACCATCACCGCATGTTGCAGCGTGATAATGCACAGCCCCATGTTGCAAGGATCTGTACACAATTCCTGGAAGCTGAAAACATCCCAGTTCTTGCATGGCCTCCATACTCCCCGGACATGTCACCCATTGCCACACCTGTCAGGTGGATGGATTATCTTGCCAAAGGAGAACACAGATTTAAACCAGTTTGTGAACAAAATTTGAGAGAAATTGGCCTTTTGTGTACATAGAAAAAGTCTTAGAACTTTGCTTTCAACTCATGAAAATAGTTTTTGCTCAGTGTAGAAAACATCCCCATACACACCCACACACTGTCAGCACCACAGAGGACAGGAAGTCCCATATCAACCAGGACTACAACAGCAACAAAGGAGGCATTGACTGCCTTGATAAGGTCATGTATATTTTTCATCTATCAAGCATTTTATTTAACTTTTATTCATGTAAAATATTGCATTTTTGTGCAGGACAGATGCGGTGCACAACATCCTGGATGTGTCATCTCACATATGCGTACATCTGCATGTAACGCATATGTGGTGTGGACACACACACACACACACACACACACACACACACACACACACACACACACAGTTGAATTCATGTTGATGTTCTGTGAATTTGGTCTGTTTTCTCTTTTTACAATAAATGTTAATTTTGGAATACATTTTCAGTGTCTAATCTTTGTATATTCACTGCAGTTATTCATGTTAACCACTAGTTTGAGACATTGTTTACAGCTTAAAAAGGTGTTAAATAAAATTTGGTGGTGATTTTTGTGTTAATGTAACAGCAGTTAAAACAGACCGGTCAAATTTGACCGGGAACACCAAAGTAAGGGGGGAGAAACGAACACAATAGGAGGGTTAAATAAACATGTGCATTTATCATGTGTGCACAATAAATCAATTAATTGAGCCATCTACGTAGAGGCCTTGCTCTGTTGGGATGCTGATCTTCTCCACAAAGCGCGCATTTAAATACAAAATTAGCTTTTGGAAAGTGAGCGACTCGTTAAGGCTGCATCTCAACGTTTTGTTTGTGATTATTATAATTATAATTACAGCAGCAATTATGCATCCGAAACCAAGACCAAGACAATGGCACCTGTTCACAGGATCTGTTTTTACAGGTTCAACATCTTGATGCAATTTACACAATCCCCTTAAGAAATACAATGATGTTGCTGAGACCTGTTCATGTCCTCACCAGTCAAACTGAAAATTATGGCTTCTTTATTCTAATACTTTGGACCTATAGGCCTACGCACCCTAACACATTTTAAAATGAGTTTATTAGCCTATAGGTCATAGCATAGAACATTTTAGGAACAGGTTTTTTCGAATGTACTTACTTTAGATATTAGGTATTTATTTTTTAGATAGTATTTCTATACATATAACAGATATATTCATAATCGCACTGTTTTACACTTGATCACTGGTCCTCTTTACCTTACGTTACACTACCTGTTTAAAAGTATAATTTTTGTCATTTTAAATTGAGATTATACTATGAGTTATATGCTTGCACAATTATTTCTGTATCTTATCTTCACTCTTATCTTTGCTGTTTTAAGTGCTTTATTAATCCCCCGGGGGATTAATACACATTTTATTTCATATTTTTATATCAACATAAAATAAGATAAGATAGAACTTTATTAATCCTGCAGGAAATTCTTGTGCCAGATTGCATAGCCATAGAATAAGACAATAGGGAAATAAACAGTACTAAGCCACTAATGTGGCACTGCGGCAACTGACTATGCTACAGTCCCTCAGGCATTTCTTGTTCTCGTAAGTGGCGAGCTCACAGCCACCACCGGGACAAATTGTGTCCCCAAGATAACAAAAGGTGTCAACAATTCCCAGCTCCTGCTCTCCGACAACCACATGGTCACAGGGTCTACCGTCAATGGGTCGAGTAGTATCAAGACACCTACTACATCTAAAGGCAAGATCAGAAGTCAGTTTGCCCCGAATGTTGCTGCACTTCTTGTGGGTCCAGCGTGAACAATCGTTGCAAAAGATGGAATTACTTCCAACCCCTTTTCTGCAAACACCACACAAGTGCTTACCAGAGTCTATCAGGGAATTTAAGTGAGGACCTGATATCATTATCTAGGTTTTAGCAGTGTTCACTTTGAGCCCCTTTGATTCCAGCTCCGTCTTCCAGATGGTTATTTAGTCCAACATTTCCCGGAGGCAGCCGGTACGAAATTCACAAGATAAGGCCTCAAGGACAATGCTGAACAGTAGCGGACTCAACACAGAGCCTTGATGGACTCCAACTGCACCTTGAATTCATCACTAAATGAATTGTTACCATACATCGCCTGTTCCCACTATTCATTCAGGCAAACCTAGACATCTCATTGCCCACCACAGAACTTTACGTGGAACACGGTCAAAAGCTTTTTCTAGATCCACAAAGGCGTGATATAAGTTCCTTTCCTTGGCGATATATTTTTCTTGTAACTGCCGTATGTTGAAGATTGCGTCACTTGCTCCTCTTCCTGGAACAAATCCAAATTGCATATCACTGATATTTACAATTTTGCAGGCAGTTTGGTCGCTAACCCTTTCAGTCACTTTCAGGCAGTGCTCAGTTAGCTCCGAGGCCCTGTAATTCCCTCTGTCCATAGCGTCACCCTTGCCCTTAAATAGCTCTTATTCCAGTCGTCTGGGATTTTTCTCTCAGCTATGACTGAGTTTGCGAGGTTATCTAAAGCCGGGCATGCACACTGATTTTCGATGTCGTACGTGGGTTGTGAGTTTCATTCCAACTCAGAGGACTAGCCAAACTACTTCTGTGTTTGTTACCAGACGATGGGCCAAACTACTGCTGTTTGTTACCAGACCAGGAATCCTTGACTGCGGAGATGTGCATTTGGAGGAAGACCATGAATCTAACAGGTATTCCTTGTAATTTAGCATAACATGAACATGGTAGAGTTGTGAAGGGCATGATGGTGTAGTGGATGGGGTGGTTGACATGCAGCCCAGTGGTACTGGGTTCGATCCCCATCCCCATGTCCTTGGACCACATGTAGGCATCCCTGTGCAAGATGCCCTAACTCCTGCCTACCCCTTAATGACGTGTTTCTGAACTCACTGTAGGTCATTTTGGATGAAGGAGTCTTCTAAATGTCTGAATGTTGTATAAATCAATGTTGTATCATTTGAATAATGAAGAACATCGTCGTCCATTGTTAGACCCTGTTGAAATCATGTGTTGGGTCTGGGGCAGAAAGGCCTGAGCTGGACCACACCTGCATCCAAACCTCCTCCAGGCCACCAGGGCAGTCTCCTCATAAGGTTCATCTCAGCCTCATCCTCAAGAAGAAACCGCTCCAGTTCTCCAGTAGTCAGATATGTTGGTAAATAACTACAGTGGTAACAACACTACTCTGCTATTCTGAGTGGTTACAAACACATTCGGTGCCATTAGATCTTCATCCTACCCTCATATACTTTGGGTATTTGATAAAAGTTGGTGTTTCCTCTGCAGACAGCTGCAGGACTTTTACACTTATCCAAAAGTCAACATTCTTCGACATGCATAATTCTTCTTCATTTCTTCTTCATTTAAGAATGACTAACCAACAGCACCTCATTCCAGCTGAAGTCATCGCTGGACTGTGGATTCATCTCCTACACACACACACACACACCACACACACACACACACACACACACACACACACACACAGACACAGACACAGTTGAGGTTTTCCAGGGTTAGGGTTTAGAGTTAGGGTTTAGAGTTGGTGAGGCATGGGCTGGTTTCACCCTACACCTCTTCACTTTGAAAATGGTTTGGACGTTGAACACAATGCTTCCCCAAAATGTTTTAATGTGCAAACCCTTTGTAAAATGCATTTGACCAATTGTGTTTTGTAATGAAAAATGTTACAGAAATCCTGCCTGTTTGTCAGACTTTCTCTGCATGCTGCATATCATATACACATCGTTTATAGTTACCATACTGGACAATATATACAATAAAATATAAAAATTATTACTATACAATATACACATCAAAATTGTTCATATATTTTACAATAGACAGGTCAATTATATACAAGATACACTATCTAAATGTATGCAATTAATTATATATACGTCATCTATATTGTTACTATATAAAGAGGTACTATATTATACAATATACACATCATCTCAATTGTTACAATATGCACACATCTAAAATATATGCAATATACACAACTAAATTGTATTCACATCTAAATCTAAATCGTTACTATTATATAATATACACGTCATCTAAATTGTTACTATAATGCAATACACACACACAACTCAATTGTATAGCGTGCGTGTGCGTGTGCGTGTGTACGCGTACGTGAACGTGCGTGTGTGCTCGTGTTTGCGGATGACGTGCAAAAATAGCACCATGTGACGTCACACACTGAGATCACGTGGCACGGCTATGCTCCTCCCCCATTGGGACCCAATCGTCTTCCGGTCGAAAACTGAACTCAACTGAACTGAGCTGAGCTGAGCTGTCCAGCAGTCATGGCGGTGCTGAGCAAAATACCGCACAGCTGCTACGAGGTCGGCCATACGTGGAACACGTCTTGTGTGCAGTCCGCGTTGGAGGTTACGCGCGGCGCCCTGGAGGTGTCCTTTAAGATATACGCGCCCCTGTATCTGGTACGTCGTGAAAGGAGCACGGAATGACTAGAAGCTAGAAGCTAGAAGCTAACGCTGGCGCTAGCGAGCCCTTGTTGACAGGTACAGGTAGGCTGAGACAGTGCATGTTGTGCCCACAGACACGGGGAGCGTTTCACCTGCTCACTGTGGAAGGCATACTTATACCGTCGTGCAATATGTTGTGTCCGGCAGCAAATAGAGATACAAAAATACCAAAACAAACAACGCAACTACAATTATGCAATTGGCTGAATCCAATGACTTAAAACATGACGTTTTGTGACTAACTTCAACGGGTCAGCACCGTCTGTCTATCCGTGTGCTTGCTTGCTTGCATACTTGCTTGCAACACCGATTTGACCTTGTTGTTGTTTGATGTAGAGTGTGTGTGTATGTACACACAGTACATGGTAAATATTCAACTCATTGATTTACGCACGACATTCCCATGAAGTATCTCCTGATCTCTCTCTCTCTCTCTCTCTGATGTGCGAGAATGCCACAAGAAATAGACTTGTGTTCCCTGGTGAATACTGTATACATCAAAAACACTAATGGGTCCATGTTCACCATTGCAGATAGCAGCCATTTTAAGAAGAAAGAAGAAGGACTACTACAAAAAAAGACTCCTTTCGGAGATCCTGTTGTCTACCACGTTCCTTGGGGCTAATGGAGGTCTTTACATTGTGTTCTTCTGCATTCTCAGGTTGGCAGATTAGTCAAATATTTTCCATGTATATACACACACTTCCCATCTCAGTCATCAAGCACAATTTAGACTACTGAGCCATTATGTGAGTCTGCTGCTTCCAAATACATCTAAACGCTGCGTATGTCGAGATGTTGGTGGGACTTGGTGGTAACTGTATGCCCCAATGCTCCTGCTGTTGTCCCTGCAGGAAACTCTATGGAGGCTTCAACTCATGGTCTGCTGGCTTCGGAGCAGCTCTGCCTGCCTCCTATATTGCTATCCTAATCGAGCGCAAGAGCAGGTATTACTGCAAATATTGTTTGTAAATATTTTAATTGTTGCTAATTAGTTTTCTAGTGTAGTGTTTATCTAGTATTTTTTTTTATTTATTTACTGTCTTTCCCTCCTCCAGGAGAGGGCTGCTGACAATTTACATGACCAATCTGGTAAGACCGACTCCGTGGTTTACAGCTTAGACAGCAACCCTTTTACAACAACTGGACTAAGATCACACAAGGCCTGTCAACTGTTATCAGACACATCACATACATCATGTATGTGACTGTCATAACAGTTGACTGCTTGCACAGTGCCGATGTGCATGAGAGACGGCCTTGTGTGATCTTAGTCCAGTGTGTCTCTGGTGCTGCATTCCAGCTGAAACAACATAAGATAACTCTAGCAAGGTCTCTTGCCACAATGCCACATAATGTGGCCTAGTTCGGGGCTCCTCCAAGGACACAGGCAGGTTTGTGGGGGAAAAGTCTGGTTTATTGTATGTAAGTTGAGTGAAATGGCAGACAGAGCAGATGGTACCCTGTCCCTTAATCATGCATCTGGGGCCCCTTTTTTCAGGCCACGGAGACCCTGTTCCGCATGGCCGTGATGAGAGGCATCATCAGCCCACTCAAACACGGAGAGGTACGGTATGGAGAGCTCGGGGTGCAGTGGGTGTTTCTCTATCGCTGGATGGCAGTATGGTCTTCTTGTTGTGTTTTTTAGCTGTGATCTAACGCTGTGAGCTCAGGATTGTGTCACAAGACATTGTTTACTCGGAATGATTCAAAGTTTATTCAGATACACAAAGTATATAGACAGTATATAGTTTGGATGAGTTCGTCAGGTCTATGGTGGCGAGAGAAAGAATCCAGACAATGCAAACCAACTGACTCACTTCACAGACTGACTGTTTTCCACACCCTAAGAATAGCGAGTAAACCTCAAAGATAAGAGTCAAGCACATAGCCACATAGTAAGTAAAATTTATTTATGCTATATTAAAGCGTCTTTCGAAACAAGAGTTGCAAGGTGCTTTACAAAGAACCAGTAAAAGCTGTCAAAGGCAGAACACATTATAAAACAAGCTGCAAGACATTGCTGACCTCTGTGTGTTCCTCCAACCAGGTGCTGCTGTTTTGCATCACCGCGTCTCTATACATGCTGCTCTTCAGGTCAGTAGAACCCAGAACCTGAGGCGTGGCATGAAAATCCTTTCGCTTGCATTTGGATTATCAAAAAAAACAACACAGCCCGTGCGCCCGGCTGCAGTTTAAATTCCTCTGTCAGTCTTTCCTGTTTGTTTAAACTCCCCTCATTAGATCATCTTCTCTGTTTTCAGGTGTAAAGATGGCCTCAACGGCTTTGCGTTTTCAGCACTGAAGTACGTGTTTGCCTTCACCACGCGAAGTACTGTCATGGTTGCCGGCCGTTCCCGAGTATAGTGGGTGATGCTACTATGCTATGTGATCTCTCCCACTCCCCCCAGGTTCATTGTTGGGAAGGAAGAGATCCCGAATCACGCGGCAGTATTGTCGTCTGAGCAGGGCTCTCATACGCCTGTGGAAAGTCCCGCCACCGCCATTCCCGCTATAGAGAGTGAACCTCTGGGCCGCCCGGGCTCCAGTGGTACCGGCCTGCTGGCCTACATCAGGCGGCTGCTGGAGTCAATGTAAGCTAACTGACCCTGGAGGGTAGAACAGGTTGTCTGGTCCCTAATGAGCTGGTTGTTGTCTTTTTGCGATTTTTGTTTGTCTGAGAAAAACGGTTGTGAAATCTTAAGCAATTTGAGTGGTCGTAGTTAACTATAAGAGTGCGCTATGTTTTTGTTCCCACGTACTCCAGATGCAAGCATGGACCCAGACATCGATGTTGTAAACATTACCACGACAACTGTGTGTCCTACTGTGTTAAAGTAAGTGCTGTCCATATGGTTATAGTCATGGTTACATCATCAGCCCACATCCGTGCGTGGTAGGAGAAGGGTCTGTATGTAAACCCCCGGTGGTGGCGTGCTGCCGTTGCAGGGTTTTGTGCGGATGTTCAGCGTGGGCTACCTGATCCAGTGTTGCCTCAAAGTGCCCTCGACCTTCAGACAGATGTTCTCCCGGCCGTCCCGCCTCCTCTCCCTACTGTACAACAAGGACAACTTCCAGCTTGGTGCCTTCCTGGGCTCCTTCGTCAGTATATACAAGGTATCCTTCCTTCTCCATCTTTACCCTCTGAATGCCAACATTGTTGTTGTTGTTATGACTGCTCACAAATATTATTGCCTGTATATCGACCTGAAGACTAGACCCCCGTTGCTGTCCAACAAGCACAGCTGTCCAGCACAGCTGTCCGTTCGATGTCCTGTCCTGTCGGTGTGTGGATTTCCTCCTTGGGAGGTCATCAATATTTGTATACGTCTGTCCTAAACATGTGTGTTAAGAGATTGTTGAAGCAAATCACTCATAAAAGCACTCACAGTTGCTTTATCACAGTAGGAATTAATTAACTTCAATGGGACAAATTCCGACCCTTTTTTCATGTGATTTCAGACTAAAATGTACGTCACAAAAAATAAAAATAAATGTGACCTCCATTTCTGCCAATCACTTGCCTAAATTGTGCCGAATGTACTCCAAAGATGATTACTTTTGGGGAAGTCGTATCCGCAAAAGCAAATCCATGGAATGTTTTCGTGGGCCTTATTAACTTACTATACAGTGTTTGACACATGGTGCTTCTGTAGATCCTCTTAGTTCTCAGTTTATACCACCTGGATGTTCTGAATGTGTTCCCCCCCCCCCCCCCCCCTCCCCAGGGGACCAGCTGCCTTCTCCGCTGGCTGCGGGATGTGGACGACGAGCTCCATGCGCTCATAGCTGGTGAGTGCAGCTGACACTCACTCACTCACTCACTGCCGATTATCTAGTTTTGGCTGTAGGAACAATCACACCACTCTGCTTCAACCCTGCCTCACCACCTGCCCTGCTGCCTCCACCTCCTCCTCTTTTGACCCCTGTGAAGGTTTCTTGGCTGGCACGTCGATGTTCTTCTACAAAAGCACGTCCATATCCATGTACCTCTTCTCGAAGCTTGTGGAGGTAAATGAATAGTAACATCAACCTCGTTACGTAATGCAAGATCTTTTTTCATTTTTTTTTTTCCAAGCGTGGTGGTGATGAGCATAAATATTATCGTGGCGGTTTTTATGGTTTTTCTAACGTGTGTGTGTGTGTCTCTCTCTGTCTCCAGACCATCTACTTTAAAGGCATCGAGGCTGGGCGCTTTCCTTACTTTCCTCATGCAGATACAGTCCTCTATGCCATCTCTACTGCCATCTGCTTTCAGGCTGTAAGACACACACACACACATACACAATCGCAAATCACAATCCAACATATTGAGCGGGACCACTTGCTGCTCATTGTGCTTTACGACAATTTGCTGTACTTTAATCTCTTCTCAGGCTGTGATGGAAGTCCAGAACCTCAGGCCTTCGTATTGGAAGTTCCTCCTGCGGTTGACCCAGGGCAGGTATGCCACGGCATGTCATAAGCTTGTCTTATGTCTTAAGGTCTGCGGAATAGTTCACAGCTGAAGCGCTCGATGTGGTTTCTTGAACACTCTTGTGTCTTTTTGCCCTTTAAGGTTTGCCCTGATGAACCGGCAGGTGCTGGACTCGTTCGGCACCCAGGCCTCCAAGCACTTTGAAGGATTCGTGCCCAAGCTGGACCCCCGTTACACTACAACGCTGCTGCCACTGGGGGGCGACGCAGCGCTGGGCTGATGCAGGGGGTCTTGTTGAAGTCTTAGAGGGCTGAGGGGAGAGCAGGGAGCCTTGATCACCAAAAACCTCCAGCGCCCTTCCTCCACAGAACAGAGAGCTGGGCCAACATGGAGCATGGTCTCCGTGTGAGATGTGTAAAACCAGGCTGTCTGTCTCGTCGGCGTGCACACCGGCTTTTCCATATAGTGTGATTGAAGATTACGTTACAGCCAAACATATTGAATGGCTGAATAGGTGTTAAAAATTCAGGACTTGTTCATGTTGGAATAGTGATCCCATGATCCCACCATTTCTTTTTCATTTGCCCTCTGGGTCATTGCTCCATAACTAAAATTTTAGCGAATACTCACTGGTTTCAATGCAAGGACATGGCAGATAGCTAGCATGGCTTTAGCAATTAGTGTTGACTGGAACACTTTAAGTGACCCCAGGTTGATTGATGCGCTGTCGCAGCAGGTTGGTGTAAATTGACTAAATGGATTGAAGACTGCTAGAATCAATGACATTGGTGACTGGTTATAGTAAAATCCCCTTTTAATTATTGTTTCTGTTTACCTCGTCGGGATGGAGCTCAGCCTAGTCTCAAGGTATGATGTAATTCTTCACTCGCAGACATTATAATTGGAAATAATTTAAGGTTTTTCATTATGATTTAAGAAGAAAATAATTGATCGGATACTCTTGTTGAAAAAGTATTAAGCGTTGCATTACAAACTTGACAATAAATAATTTTACTGGTTTGTAAAATAAATGTAGCTTTTCTAAACACATCTTGCAACTAATACTGTTTGAAGTATATACATTTCAACTTATTTTTTGTAATTCACTTTTTTCAAAAACAATTTGTATATGTACAGTTTACAAGACAGCACGTCTATCTACATTCATTGCAGAATGGAAACTCATATTTGTAATTTCTATTGTGAAAATGCAACTTTCTGTGATTTCTGTTGGAGCACTTAGGTTTTCTGTTGGAGCACTTAGGTTTTTATTTTATTTTACCAAATCAGAACAGAACTATAGCAGTACCTGTACCTCTGAAGAAACTCATCTCTGATCAAGGAGAAAGTATGAAGACACTAAAAACTATTTTAAAATTCTATACAATAATGTATATGATACATTTAAAGTGACTGTAAAATCTGTGAATTTCAATAAATATTTTAGCCTCTATTTGCTGACTGCTTCATTTGATGGGAGAAGTGCACTTTTGTCTGTCACAGGAGCAGCTGTGGACTAACAGCAACAGATGCGATTATGTCATGAACTGTATTCTATATTCTTTTGGAAGTGTAGGCATTTCTGTTTTTGCCGTTTGAACATTTAGATTACAACCAGGTAGTGTATGGCTTGTGTAACGGTTGTAAGGCAGTCAGGGATTGAGACACGTTGTGGAGATATCTTGCATTTATTCCTTAGAAAAAGACAACAAAAACATGCCTTCAGGCAAAGGTGGACTTCTATTGCAGCATCCGATGCAGAGCATAGCTTCTCTGATCGGGTATGGCAGAGGCACAGAAACAAAGCGCAGCAGATCTGCAGTACACAAACTGTCCACCGGGGGCTCCAAATCACATATACAAAACAAAGATGCTTTATTATGGCGAAAATCACATATAACACTATACTTAATTTCTAACTCTGTTACACTTGCCATTGAAATAAATCTGTTGGATATTAAAATAACACTGCCTGGAATTGCTTATGTCAATGTTAAAGTAATGTCAAGGTCCACATATGTACAGATAAATGTATATGTACATATGGCAGTTGGCCTCATGACAGTAACTGGAATCTGGTTGTGTGTTTAAACGTTGTCTTATCACTAGTTGGATGAATTAATAAGTGGTGCAAATGGGTTTCTGCAGCTATTCCTTCAAAAATAACAGACCAATTTAAACTAATAACTGTAAACAATCTAATTTTCTATTGAGCATATTCGCATATAATATTGTTATATCCATTCTTATTTATTGTACTTTGGCATGGGTAGCACGTCACGTGACTCAAGTTTACGTATGAAAGTTTGCGACAGAAAAAAAACCAAACCACGTTAACACACGTCACGTGATATTGTCCCCCACCTTTTTGTCTTTCAAAGTAAAAGTACAAACGAAAGGCCGTTCGGTTATTTAGTTCAACTAAAAGAAAGCACGCATGTAAAAACATCACAATTCACGAGTAAACCCATTCTATAAAACACCAGTTCTGTCCTGTGCTATTTCACAAAGGCTACGGTCAACACCACGCACCTCAGCTCACGTGGCGGCGTTTTACGGTGAAATGTCGGAAGTGGTCAGTGAACGTGTCGTCGTGTTGTGATCTCTCACGCTAGCGCCTGCTGCTGCTGCTACCTCGGCCCTCATTCAACTTATGAATTTAGTTCTACATTATTTAATATAACAACACCATGGGCGGGAAAAACAAGCAGCGAACGAAAGGAAACGTCCGAGTAAGTAGCAGCCTGTCGACTCTTGTTTCAGAATACTCTCACGTTGGGTTACATTATTAGTTTACGTGACAGCGTGTGTTTTATATTGTATTTAGTGTTCACCTAACGCAACACACAACACAAAACACACCTTTCTGTCTCCCACCAGCCGTCCAGCAGCGGGCGAGCGGCCGAGCTGCTGGCGCGGGAAAGCGGCGTCGTCCCCGGCTTCGTGGGGTTCGGCTCCACGGTGACGTCGGAGCTGGGCTACGTCCCCGCGGTCCACGGGGCCGAGGAGATAGACAGCCTGGTGGACGCCGACTTCCGTCTCGTCCTCAGGAAGATGTCGAAGAGGGACACTGTCACCAAGCTAAAGGCGAGCATGGATGATGATGATGATGACGACGACGACGTGGTTTACTTACATCCCCTGTAGTAACAACATTGACATTAACTCTCGTCAAAATACTTTTGGTTTTGTTTTGTTTTGTTTTTAGGCGATCCAGGAGTTTGGTTCCATGTGCCAGGAGCGAGATGCCGAGGAGGTGAAAGGTGTCCTCCCATACTGGCCGAGGATTTACTGCAAGATATCTGTGGTGAGTTTGATTCGATCTAATACAGATGTTGGTTCATCCTTGTGGTGTGTGTGTGTGTGTGTGTGTGTGTGTGTGTGTTTGGGGGGACATGTGATGTTAAACCTATGTGTGTGTGTGTGGGGCCACACCAGGACCATGATCGGCGGGTGAGGGAGGCCACCCAGCAGGCCTTCGTGCAGCTGGTCCTCAAGGTGCGTCGCAGCCTGGCCCCCTTCCTGAAGAGCCTGATGGGCCACTGGCTGATGGCCCAGTGTGACACCTACGTCCCCGCCGCCTCGGCCGCCTGCCTGGCCTTCACCGCCGCCTTCCCTCCGGGCAAGCAGGCGGAGGCCCTGAGCTTCTGCAGGGAGGAGATCCTCAACGTGAGTGACGTCGCCGTTACCCCGACACCAATCAATCACACGTATTTGAGAGTGCTGGCATACTATTATTTTTATTCCCCCAGGTGTCCTAAAGTATTGCTGTTTGTTGTTCTTGTTGTTGTGGTGTCCTAGGTACTCCAAGACACCTTGCTGAAAGAAACTGCCGACACCGTGAGCGACCCACAGTAAGTTTGTCGTTTGGATGGGCCTGCCGCGACGACCATGTTTACGGGGTCTACCGTGTGTATACCTGAAGGGTGGTCGAGGACGAACTTGTTATCATTCTCTCCCCCTTTCCCACCCCACCCCCCAGAAGTATCCCAGGGGAGGAGCGAGAGACCAAGTTCATCCGCATGGTGACCAGCTCTCTCCTGGGGGTGAAGAAGTTGCTGCACCTGCTGCCCGAGAGCGACCGGAATGTCCTGGAAGACCGGCTGACGCAGCTCACCAGCACCGCAAAGTTCTGGAAGTACAGCAAGCACAAAACGCCACAGGTAACCAAGACAACACCACCGCTGTGCTGGGACAACCATTTTGTTCAGTAACCATGTGTGTTCTCTGTATTGTGTTGCATTGAATGCATTATTTAGTATTTTGGTACTTTTTAACATTAGTATCCCAAGCTACTTGCAGTGAAATACTGGGCAGTTAAGAGGAGTCAGGCACCTTGCACTAGCAGTCCAACTGCTTTGCCTGCGGATGTTGGGAATTGAACTCGGAACACTTTTTGCTAGGAATCGTATCGTAACACCCTAGCCGCTACACTATCCGCCAAAATCTTATGTAAAAAACGGATCGACAGTAACTACCCTTGATCTTTGATCCTGGTGACTGACTAAGCTATTCTATCCCATTGTGTCATCACATATTGACCCAGAGTGCATTATTTTAACCTAGCAAGCTTAGACTGACCCTTTCTGGGGCCGATGATGATGATGATGATGGTGCTGATGATCAGAATCAGAAACAGCTTCTTGCCTTAGTTTTTGCAAATAAGGAATGTGCTTTTGTGCAATTGGAGCCTAACATTAAGATATTACAAGATAGAATTTTATAAATCCCAAACTTCTTGTGCCAGAAGTTCTTGTGCCAGAACATAAGAATAAAAACAATAGAATAATAAATGTACAGTGTGTAAGCCTAATAGAAACATTAAACAGGGAGTAATAACATGGAAGAAATTCTAAAAACATTCTACAAATATATACAAAATCAGCAATTTACAGAAGAGAAAAGATGATGATGATGCTGATGATGATCATGATGCAGTAGCTCAGGAGGTAAGAGCGGTTGTCTGGCAACAGGAAGGTTGCTGGTTTGATTCCCGGGCCCCGGCCTAGCTAAGTGTCGAGGTGTCCCTGAGCAAGACACCTAACCCTAACTGCTCCTGACGTGTTGGTTGTTACCTTGCATGGTTGACACTGCCGTCGGTGGATGAATGTCAGGCAATACTGTAAAGCGCTTTGTATAAAAGCGCAATATAAATGCAATCCATTTACCATGTTCTGATGGCGGCCTGTGTCCGCAGGTCCGCGGGGCGCTGTTCGAGGTGGTGTCCGCTCTGTGCCAGCACACCCCCAGCCTGGTGCACCGGGAGGCGGCCAGAGCCTCGTCCGCCATCCTGTTGGCCATTGACGACACAGACCCTGTGGTGCTGCCGCCCCTCTGGGAGGCCGTACTCCACGTGGTCACCACTGTCCCTGTGAGTCATCACGCTTGGTGCTGTGAGGCTGTGGCTTTCACATTTATCTAACCCTGTATCATGTATGTCTAGAAGAACCTGGAATGTACACACACACACACACACACACACAGAGAGAGAGAGAGAGAGAGAGAGAGAGAGAGAGAGAGAGAGAGAGAGAGAGAGAGAGAGAGAGAGATCTTCAAATGGGCAGATTTCAAAAGGGCACATGTCTAGTGTGTACAGTCAGGTCCATAAATATTTGGACATTGACACAATTTTCATCATTTTGGCTCTGTACACCACCACAATGGATTTGAAATGAAACAATCAAGATTTTATATGTGATCCCCCCCCCCCTTTTTAAGGGACCAAAAGTAATTGGACAAACTAACATAATCATAAATCTAATTGTCACTTTTAATACTTGGTTGCAAATCCTTTGCAGTCAATGAAAGTCTGGAACCCATAGACATCACCAGACGCTGGGTTTCGTCCCTGGTGATGCTCTGCCAGGCCTCTACTGCAACTGCCTTCAGTTCCTGCTTGTTCTTGGGGCATGTTCCCTTCAGTTTTGTCTTCAGCAAGTGAAATGCATGCTCAATTGGATTCAGGTCAGGTGATTGACTTGGCCATTGCAGAACATTCCACTTCTTTGCCTTAAATAACTCTTTGGTTGCTTTCGCAGTATGCTTCGGGTCATTGTCCATCTGCACTGTGAAGCGCCGTCCAATGAGTTCTGAAGCATTTGGCTGAATATGAGCAGATAATATTGCCTGAAACACTTCAGCATTCATCCTGCTGCTTTTGTCAGCAGTCACATCATCAATAAATACAAGGGAACCAGTTCCATTGGCAGCCATACATGCCCACGCCATAACACTACCTCCACCATGCTTCACTGATGAGGTGGTATGCTTTGGATCATGAGCAGTTCCTTCCCTTCTCCATACTCTTCTCTTCCCATCATTCTGGTACAAGTTGATCTTTGTCTCATCTGTCCATAGGATGTTGTTCCAGAACTGTACAGGCTCTTTTAGATGTTTTTTGGCAAACTCTAATCTGGTCTTCCTGTTTTTGAGGCTCACCAATGGTTTACATCTTGTGGTGAACCCTCTGTATTTACTCTGGTGAAGTCTTCTCTTGATTGTTGACTTTGACACATACGCCTACCTCCTGGAGAGTGTTCTTGATCTGGCCAACTGTTGTGAAGGGGTTTTGCTTCGTTCTTTCTTTTTAAGAATGTACCCAACAGTTGATTTGGCCACACCTAATGTTTTTGCTATCTCTCTGATGGGTAATCAGAGATAGCATCAGCCTAATGATGGCTTGCTTCACTGATGGTGACAGCTCTTTGGACTTCATATTGAGAGTTGACAGCAACAGATTCAAAACACAAATACCACACTTGAAATGAACTCTAGACCTTTTATCTGCTCCTTGTAAATGAAATAACGAGGGAATAACACACACCTGGCCATGGAACAGCTGAGCAGCCAATTGTCCAATTACTTTTGGTCCCTTAAAAAGGGGGGGGTCACATATAAAATTTCTTGTAATTCCTACACCGTTCACCTGATTTGGATGTAAATACCCTCAAATTCAAGCTGAAAGTCTGCACTTAAAGCACATCTTGATTGTTTCATTTCAAATCCATTGTGGTGGTGTACAGAGCCAAAATGATAAATAGTGTCAATGTCCAAATATTTATGGACCTGACTGTATGTAAATGAGACTTGGTATACAATTTAACAAATACCCTGAAATGTGAATAACACAGTGTCGCTTGTTTGTAATCAGTTGTGTCTCATCTGTCTGTGTAGCGCGGAAGTGAAAAAATGGTTTTCGATGCGATTTGCAAGGTCACTGGTGTATATTAAGATGTGGTTAGCCTGTAGGCTCCAAATCGATTCATTTAATTATGGTTTGCATGCTATAGAGCTAGATCTAGAGTCTGATTCCCTCGGTGGTTTCAGGATTGCTGGACACATGTGAACGCCCGCAAGGGCTTCCTACCCAAGCTGTGGGCTCTCCTGAGGGACGGGGGCGGCGGCATGGCTAAGGCCCTCCACCCCAACCTGATGCCCCTGGTGAGCAGGCTGCCCCCGCAGGTCACGGAGCCGGCTCTGGACTTCTACACCACCTTCCTGACCTCGCTCATCCAGGGGTGAGTGGTGCGCATAATATGGATGGCTCTTGTCTGTTTTGATGTATATTCGTCACTGGGTATCTATGTCTGTGCGTTTTGTGATTCTTAAATATGCCCTGCACTCTTCTTTTTTTCATTTATTTTAAAATATTTTATAGGAAGAAACCCTATGTGTACAAAAATCAAGAAATGCAAATGGAAATGATTGTCCGTCCATATTTCTTTATTTCTTCTGCCCTTATACCTTATATATTTTGAAAGGGTCCTTCAATTTTGATTGTACACCTTGATCAGTTTCACGCTTTGCTTTGGTGTGTGCGTGTGCACCCATGTTAAAATGGGAGATAAAAAGTGAGGTGTGTGTGTGTGTGTGTGTGTCAGCTTGGCGGCTGAGCGGGCGTCGTCCAGCCCTACAGAGAGTGCGGCCATTGTCACCGCCGTGGTGGAGTGCACAAGGTTCGGCGTCATGCAGCACGCGCAGGAAGGGGAGGAGCCAAGGAGAATACAACGGATGCTCATTTCACAGCAGGTATAGGCTCACACAGCAGCAGGATCAGAATAGATTAAATTTAATTTAAACATTTTTTTAAATGTTTTTATTGTTGTCTTGTTCCAACTTTATCTTAACTTCACCATGGTCTTGTCTTGTTTGGCCTTTCTGTTCTGCTTTCTGTTATATTGTCTTCTGGGTAGACCTGTTTTTGCGGTTCTTGTCTGTCAAAGCACTTTGTAAACTGTTGTTTTTAAAGGTGCTATAGAAACAAATACAGTGCCAAAGATATCAACAGTGAAAAGTATACAGAGTCAGTGTCAATACAGTGACTCAGTGAATGTAACAGTTCAGCTGTTGGGGAAAAGCTTTTATTGTGTCTGGTTGTCTTGGTCATGACTGACCAAAGCCGCTTTCCGGAAGGCAGGGTTTGAAATATGGGGTGGCCAGGGTGCGATGCGTCAGTAGAGGTCTGATTGAGTTATTATTAAATGATATACAGTATATATTCATGCGTTTCTCTACTAGCTTCTCCCACTCCTGGAAAGTGCTGTTGGCCAGCCTTCTCTGCAGAACGGCCCCCTCTTCCTCCTGGTGACGGAGATGCTGATTTCCTGGGAGAAGAGGGTCGGTCTTCATGGTGGAGACGGATCGCAGGACAGCACGGACGTGTTCAAAACTCTCCTGGGAGACTTCTGGGAGGGGCTTGGTCTTCTGCTCGTCAGGTTCGTTGACGCCACAGATGCGGAGCCAAAGACTCTGGAGGGCGTGGCCACCTTGCTGCAGGTGAGAGCTAGCGGCAGACGCTGAGCTGGAAGTTTCAATACAATCTGCCGTAACGCTGTTGAAACCTGGTGGCTGGCTTGTCCTTCGTCTCTTCAGGTGATGCGCTACCCCGACCAGGTAACGGGAAGGAAGCGGGGCAACAAGAAGAAGAAATCCGTCAAGATCTGCTTCTCTGAGGCCGGAGACGCAGAGAGGAATGGGGAGGGAGGAGGCGGAGACGCCGGCGGAGGTCCGGACGACCACACTCCGGAGGGAGAAGAAGGAGGCCAGCAGGAGGAGAAGGCGGCGCCGGCGGCGGTGGGGTCGCTGGAGAGCGAGTGCCTGGAGGAGGTGGTGTGCCAGCTGGCCCAGCTCTGCCTGGTGCACGTGAGCGAGGAGCGGTCCGAGACCCACCTGGTGTTCCTCTCCCTGCTCCTGCGCTCCTTCCACACACCCAGGGTCTTCACCGTGAGTCCTCCTGCCTTGTGTGGCTCTCGTGCGTGCCTGCACAATATTCACTTGTTATTTTTACATTGTGTTACATCCATAGAGTCCTATGTGTCTCAAGGGGTATCATATTTAGAACATGCTTATTCTGAAGGAAAAAATAAAACACGAAACAATGGGTCAGCTGGACTTCTGTGGCTTTACTACTGAAATGATAACTGCCAACTAGTTGGAACAATACAAATGTATATCACAATAACAATTAATTACAAAATCACAGTATTAATTATCAAATCTAATATATTCAAAATATTTTAGAATACAGTAATAAACATGCATTGTGTGTGTGTGTGTGTGTGTGTGTGTGTGTGTGTGTGTGAGAAGTATAATCACCACATGTAGCCTATCCTTTCAAAATAGTCTTATCTCTAAGAGTAGGGCAAATTTTTTTGTCCTTAATGATGAGACAGTGTAGACATACGGCAACATTGGTTGAGGCAAGGAGTGTGTATCATACAGGTGTATTCATTTGGAAGCAGAGCAGAATTGGTCTTTTTTTTATCCATTCTACACACTGTCAACTTCCACCTAAACCTCCACCTCTGCAGATGCTGACGCTGGAGTCCGAGGGAGGAGAACAGCAGCAGCCGAGCCCCCCGGTGGCGGAGTCGAGAAACGCGGCGATGCGTTTCCTGCTGGAGCGGGTGGTGCCGTGGCTGTCGGAGGAGGGGCGGAGCAACAGCGAGCACCTGGTGGACATGATCTTCAGCTCCATGCACTGCTGCAGCCCCCAGGAGACCACCCGCATCCTCAACCACATCACCAGGGTAACGCAATGCTGCTGGACCACTGATGGCCACGTGTCCCCGATGGACATTTGGTTACATACCAGGGTCATGTTTTTGTATGTTTTTAATGCAAATTAACAACACCACTCCTTACTTCTCTACACAGATGGATCTGCCCTGGGGAATTCTCTTGCATGTCATTCAAAAAGTACGTGACAATTTTACTAATCCCCGTCGTTGGATTCAGATGTATTTTTATACTGCAGCTTGAACATACGCTCGGACAATATTTTGTAATTTCTAAATCTGTTCTGTTTACTCGTCAGGCGAACGCAGGCCCCGAGACACTCAAGAGCTGCCGTGATTGGCTGAAAGGTTCAGTATTGGGCGAGCGGCTCCTTGGATTGGCCGAGGAGCTGTGCAACGCGGGGCGGGGCCACACCACGTCGTCCAATGAAAACACCCACAGCTGGACTCTCATCAGCCTGGTTCTGTCTCAGTCTGGTAAATTTCTCTTGACAAAATATGACTACAGTAACATACAGAATGCCTGCATTTCTAGCTAATTCTAGTTATGTGTACACCTAGGGCAGTGGTTCTCAAACTTTTTCTGTCACGCCCCACTTAGAAGGGGATTGTTGACGGGGGGAAGACAACGGTCCTTTGAGAGTTGTTGCATCGAGGGGGGGGGTAAGAGCGAGAGCGTTGCGTGTGTGTAGTTTGTTGCGGGGGGCAGGGGGCGGGGCGGTAAAAGACAACGTTCGTTTGTGAGTGTGTGAGCGGGGGGGGAGGGGCAGGGGTAAAGACAACGTTACCGTTTTAGTTTGGTGGACGTGGGGGGGGGGTAAAGACAACGTTCCGTTTTAGATTGTTGAGGCGGGGGGGGGGGGAATGACAACTTTACGTTCATTTTAGATTGTTAAAGGGGGGGAGGAGTGTTTCGATCAGTAAATTTTGGTTTTATGTCCGTGTGCTTTGTACTTTTGTAATATGTGAAGTTCTCAATACAATTCTTGAAATAAAAGAATTCTGAATTTCCCCCTGCGCCCCACCTGTAATACCACTGCGCCCCACTAGAGGGGCGCGCCCCACAGTTTGAGAAATACTGACCTAGGGGTTGTTGCTTATTATATCCTTACCCATGAAAACACATTTAAGATGTTGAACATGACATGACATGGCAGAGCACAAGGGAGAGTGTTTGGTCTCTGTTGATGTTAATGTGGCCGAACACGATACATTTATAACTTTGTCTTGGCACGAAATGATAGTACTTAGCATTGTTTAGCATATTGTATGTTCTTAGATGTTGGTACTGCACTTAGAATGGCACTTCTGCTCTTATACCAGCTGCTATGCAGGCACCTAGAAATTATGAAACTTGTTCTATTAACCTTGCAACTATGAATGCTTGAATCCTGTTCTATTCTTATCTTTACGCACCACATCGATAAGTCGCTGTCTCTTTCTACAAATGTACTCATTGTAAGTCGCTTTGGATAAAAGCGTCTGCCAAATGCCTATGTAAAGGCATGTAAATGTAAATGTTCTATGTTGTGTGGTTTAAAGGGGCCCTATTATACCATCGAGTCAGCATATTCCCACTTGTGATGTCACGTCGTCACATGACAATTTTGAAACCGCTTGTAGTTGTGGCTAATCACGCTCACACCAGCGCGGCATAATAGGGCCCCCTTTAAACATACGGTATGGGGTGGTTTGCTTGTTTCGCCACCCAGAGCCGCTGATCGGGGAGGTGTACCTGGAGAAGATCCTGGAGAGGCTGCATGCCACGCTGTCGGAGACCAAGGCGCGCACGGACCAGGTGGGCGTGGAGACCCTGGTGTGCTTCATCTGCGACGTGGCCTCCACCTTCTACTCCTCCGTCACCGACTGCCTGCTCCTGTCCTCCGCCGAGGAGCTGCTGCTCACCGCCTTCCAGATCACTGCCCAGGAGCACAGCGACGCACACCTGTCTGGTGAGCGCACACACAGACACACACTCCCTGTCTTGTTAGTAAACACATATCTGTCTTTTTAACATGCATACACACACACACACCCCATCCATCCATCTTGGTCTTGTTAGTGCACACGTGTCTCAACCTTGTACACACAAACACACACGGTGTGGCTGGAGTTGTTAATGATGTGTGTGTGTGTGTGTGTGTACGCGCGCCTCTCTCCAGTCTCCGTGCTATCCAAGCTCCGCGGCGTGTGTGTGGCCGGCGTCCGGGCCCTGCTGCAGCACCCCGGGGACCGGCTCCGCGAGGGCGGCTTCCTGCACAGCGCGGCGGTCTGGGTGAAGAGGCAGTTGCTCACCGCCCCGCTGGGCATCGGGAGGTAACCCGCTTAACCCCTGGTGTTCCCAGGCGTCCTGCTCGCTCGTCTCACTAAGTTAGAGTGCCTCATGTTTCCCGGTGTGATAGTGTTTTAGTGCTTTCCCCGGGGGACTGTTAACCGATGAACGCGGCTCACTTGAAGTAAGAGATCGCTAATTGTGTTTCGGTGGCAGTAGGAGTAGGCGGGCCCAGAGCAGATGAGATGCCCCCACCACATGTCCCCAGGGCTCGGTCAATCAGTTATTGGCTCGTTCGCCCACCACACACAATCTTTCCTCCCTCCCTCCTTTCCCACTCTGATTTAATCAGCAGCTCCGTTGTCCCTGAAGGCCTGAGATATTACCCCCCGGGTGCTTTATACTCGATGTGGCATTACCACAATTACAGTTGCAATGCTAGACCACCATACCACACATTCCTCTAAATCCCCAATGGGACAGGAAGAAACTACACAAAACCCAGTGAGGGGGGGGGGGGGGGGGGGGTATTTTAGATTTAGTCTTAGTCTAGACGAAAATGCATATTAGTTTTAGTCACATTTAGTCATTTTTATCCTTCTTAGTTTTCGTCGATGGAAACTCATTAATCCAGTTTTAGTCACATTTAATAGTCCATCTTATTAACATTATCATCTCACATTAAGGATTCACTGCACTTGGTCCATGCAAGTTTTGAAAAAACATTTCAGTCTTGTCTCGTCAACGAAAATAAAAATAGATTTAGTCACAGTTTTTATTTAAGATTCGTTTTCGTGACGTCAAGAAAAAGGTTGTTCACGCATATTTTTCGTCAAACATTTCGTTAACAAAATTAACACTGTTACGAATGAATTAAAAGCAAATACACTCACCGGCCACTTTATTAGGTACACCTTGCTAGTACCGGGTTGGACCCCCTTTTGACTTCAGAACTGCCTTAATTCTTCGTGGCATAGATTCAACAAGGTGCTGGAAACATTCCTCCGAGATTTTGGTTCATATTGACATGATGGCATCACGCAGTTGCTGCAGATTTGTCGGCTGCACATCCATGATGCGAATCTCCCGTTCCACCACATCCCAAAGGTGCTCTATTGGATTGAGATCTGGTGGTTGTGGAGGCCATTTGAGTATAGTGAACTCATTGTCATGTTCAAGAAACCAGTTTGAGATGATTTGAGCTTTGTGACATGGTGTGTGATCCTGCTGAAACTAGCCATCACAAGATGGGTACACTGTGGTCATAAAGGGATGGACATGGTGGCGTTTACACAATGCTCAATTGGTACTAAGGGGCCCAAAGTGTGCCAAGAAAATATCCCCCACACCACCACCACCAGCCTGAACGTTTTTCCAATCTTCTATTGTCCAATTTTGGTGAGCCCATGCGAATTGTATCCTCAGTTTCCTGTTCTTAGCTGACAGGAGTGGCACCCGGTGTGGTCTTCTGCTGCTGTAGCCCGTCTGCTTCAAGGTTCGATGTGTTGTGCGTTCAGAAATGCTCTCCTGCACACCTCGGTTGTAACAAGTGGTTATTTCAGTTACTGTTGCCTTTCTATCACCTCCAACCAGTCTGACCATTCTCCTCTGACCTCTGACATTAACAAGGCATTTTCGCCCAGAGAACTGCTGCTCACTGGATATTTTTTTTTTCGGAGCATTCTCTGTAAACCCTAGAGATGGTTGTGCGTGAAAATCCCAGATCAGCAACCATGCCACGTTCAAAGTCACTTAAATCACCTTTCTTCCCCATTCTGATGCTCGATTTGAACCTCAGCAGATCGTCTTGACCATGTCTACATGCCTAAATGCATTGAGTTGCCATGTGATTGGCGGATTAGATATTTGCCTTGATGAGCAGTTGAACAGGTGTACCTAATCAAGTGGCCAGAGAGTGTATATGAATGAATTATGGTTTGTCTGTACAACAATTCAGTAATGTTAAATGTAAACTGATTTAAAGGCTATAAATGTACAACAGTGTTTGAGACGGCTATAAATGCCATTGTTCATAATTATTACTCGTTACACACGTACACAATACTTTTATTTTTCATACATTGAAGTTTTTAATATCACCTAGTCTGCGTCAGACTGAACCTTCCCCCACCCCTCCAGCTTACAGGTGCTGGTCTCAGCAGTGCAGAGTGTGGTAGAGACCCTCGCCACGGCTCGCAGTCAGGACCTCCCTCTCCTCCTCACCCACTTCCTGTCCCTCCTGACCCCCAGCCAACCAGAGTGGACCCGGATCAGACAGGCCCTGCCCCCTCAGGTGAGCTGTCCAATCATATTCCCCCACTGGCTGGAGGAGTGATTTGATGTTGAGGATTGATGATTCCCACTAATAGTGAGTCATATAGTAGTCCCAGTAACTGTCCAAAAAATGTTGGTTTTTTTCTCCATATTGTTCAGCCCCATTTATTGCCCATACATACAATTGGTAGAATTTTTTTTTTTTGTTTTCAACGTACTAAACAGTATGAGTAAGACTATTAAAATGGAAACAAACATGACAATACAAACCAACAACTGGGTACTTTAACACTGCAATTCTGTTTTCCAAGCGGGTTTCCTCTTCTTATGCACATCCGCCTCTCTGTTGTCCAGTGGATAAAGGGTCCGTTGCTGTCGGGACGTCTCCGTGTGGCCTGTGACTACCCCTCCATGGACGTGGGGAAGTCGACGTTGTCGTCGCGGCTGCCGGCTCACCTCTGCGCCTGTGCCCTGCTGGGGAGGGTGATCCAGACGGCCGCAGAGTCGCCCACCGACCAGCAGGGGGCAGACTGGTCCTTGTACTCGGACCTGAAATACCCAGGTTAGACCTGGCGCCAGTCCATCTAAACTTTAGCTTGTTTTCTTCTTCTTGTTTTGAAGCCACTGTATTATTTACTGCCCTTAGTGGTGGACGGGTCATCAATACTTCATAACGCGCTGAAACGATGTTTGTGTTTGTGTTCTGTGCATCTCGTATGCTTCTCCTCTGCCCCCCCCCCCAGCTTCTGAGCTGCTGTACGCGGTCCTGTGGTGTGTGGAGATGGAGCTCAGCCTTGCCGCTCCTGCCGCCGCCGCCGCCGCTACAGTGTCCCAGTACCGTGGCCTGCTGGCGGACTGGGGCCTGGCGTCGGGCAGCCTGGCCGGCCTGGTGCCCGTCCGAGATCTCCTGGAGACCCTGTACAGCCGGTAAGGAGCCTCCTCCAGACAACTGGAGAGCCCCACTCCCTCTCTCCCTCCCTCCCTCAGGGGCGGCTGATAAAGCATCCTCTCATCTCATCTTAATGACATCCTGGTCTCGGCTGCCTCTGGCTTCCGAACACCAGGGAGTGATTTAGAGGGGGCAAAACACTGGATTAATGGAGTCTGGCAGGGGACGAGGCGATCAATAAATCCAATCTCTGTTGTCAAACAGTGGAGCTACTGTACAATCTGATCGAGTGTTGTTTTTGCGTGTGCGTGTGCGGGGTCTACACTGTGTGATCGGTGCCATGTGGGCGCTTCGTAGGTCAGTGGCCGAAGGCGCATTGTGGTCTTTATGTCTGGAGCGGTATCTCCAGACGGACGCCGTGGCAACCAGCAACGTCGTCAGGAAGCTCTACGGAGACCCGGGAAGGTGTGTCCATCGTCCTGTGTTATTTAGAATGTTTTTCGCGTTTTGGATTTCTTCCTGGACAAATCTATTGTAGGAATAACCAACAATAAATCACATTCTGATCACAATTCGATCTGTGTGCTACTCCAGCTTAATGCTAACGTTAGCCCGGTGTGCATTGTTGCTATTATTAACGATCTGCCGCTCTGTTGATCAGCTGGTTCCCAGTGTCCCGGGCCAAGCTCAGCACGCTCCAGGTTCTGTGCCCCGTCATGACCGTAGAAGAGCGACGGTGTGTCAGTTCCCTCGCCACGGCCGGCATCATCAACTGGCAAGACAACGAGGGTAACGGACTCAAAGCTCAAAGATGCTAAATAAACTGCATCATGGGAAACAAACATCCGCCGCTCCTGATGTAAACAAATGTGACTCTTCTGATCTGCGGTATCTCTGCGCTCCAGATGTGTGTGGCTGTCTGGCGGTGCTGTTGTGCTGTCTGCGGGAGCGCAGCCACGTGCAGGTGGAGGTCCTGCAGGCGGTCCTGGCGTCCATGATGGAGTGGAGGAACAGCCGCGAGGACTGGTTCCTCTTCAGCAGGTAAGCAGGGCCTCTGCCGCTCAGCCAGCACTGCTCCTGGTCGAGAAGTCTGAATGGGGAATAGATCGACTAAAGTCTGTCTCTCGCTCATTCTCTGCCTCTCTCGCTCTCTCTCTCTGCCTCTCTCTCCTTCTGCCTCTCTCTTTCTCTGCCTCTTTCTCTCTGCCTCTCTTTCTCTACCTCTCTCTCTTCCTCCCTCTCGCTCGCTCTCTGATTCTCTGCATCTCTCTCCCTGCCGCTCTCATTCTCTGCCTCTCTCTCTGCCTCTTTTTTATCTATTTTTTTCTTCTTCTTTTCTCTCTATCTTTCAGTGATCTCTCGAAGGCGTCCGCGGAGCAGCTGATCCTGACGGTGGAGATGATGCGTTTCCTGTCCTGGCTGGTGTCCAACGCTCCCTCTGCGCTGGGCGGGAGCCAGTGGGACTTCCTGCTCTGCTGCATGCTGGCGTGGCTCGAGGTACGGGAGCCACGAGTGATGGCGCACAACAACACCACCGCTACTCCATTCATTTGTGAACGTGAGATTCAAACACAGACAGCCCCTGGGTAGGACCACCCTCCACACTGGCAGGGCGACGAGGCAGTATCCCCATCTCCCCATCCCCCGTCTCGGGTGGCTGTGCTGGCGGGCAGAGTTGCGGCCGGGCCTGGGCCTTCTGGGTCCCTTTCCGGTCGGAGAGACCCCCCTGCGTTGGGTGCCCGTGTTGCAGTGAACCCACAAGTCTCTGGCTTTATGCTGCAATAAAGACCACCTGCCAGGAAAGTCACCCACATCAAAACTGAACATTTTTATAGCCTAGCGCGACTGGTGGTGTATTAAAAGAACCACACATCTCGATAGCTGTTGAAATTGTTCTTTCGTTGTTTTTGGAAAGATATTGGATATTCGTGCTCCGAAATGACAGCGATAAGACTGGGGAACGTAAGACGTGATCCCTGCCTATGAGTCCCGCTTGTCTAGCTATGCGTTCACCTGCCCAGGAGACAGCTTCCTCCCAGCCAGGCCGTCGGGCAGTAGCACTCCTCTCCAGAGAGCCGCGGTTTGGTCAATATTCTTGCACGAAGAAGATTGTGTAAGAATAGTGGCAAAATGCGATTAAACTGGATTATACTTCTCAGGTTTCAATATATGTCTCAATGGACATAAGATTCAAATGGTTGTTTTAGAAGCGCTAGCACCACAACAGTTAAAAGCTGGTGTAAAACAACTCACAAGTGGGCAGTCCAGCTCCGCGCATGTAAGTCAGTTAAACTGACTTTCGATATGAGTACTACATTGGTGGAAACTATCGCTGACTTTGACGTTTTTGACATCCGTCTGAAGTCCTGGACGGGACTCCCTCCTCCTCCAGGCTCCTCAGTGGGCTCTCTTTGATGGGGGGGGGGTGGGGGGGAAACGGCAAACAAACATTCACCACCATCGCCGCCATGTTGTGACTTGTCAACACGCTAACTTGAGACATCTCCGTCTCCTGCTCCTCCGCAGACAGCCTGTGAGAACGTGAGCGGCCTGGGGAGCCCCTGGGTGCAGCTGTTTGTGTGCGAGAACGCGGCGCTGATCACAACGCTGTGCCGATTCTTCTCGGCGCCCCCTGCTGGTGCCGTCACCACCGCTGGCGCCACGCCTGACAGCTTGCCCGCTGAACTGACGGCGGAGTGGGCAGACTTCTTCGTGGAGGGGATCTACAGCCTGCTGCTCAACCTGCCCGTCAAAATCACAGGTGTGTGTGTGTGTGTGTGTGTGGGTGTGTGTGTGTGTGTGTGTGTGTGTGTCATTGGAAACAACATGTATTTTCCCTGCAATCTTATCTGCAAGCATTCATGTGGGTTTAGGATGCTGCTTGTTGCAGCTGTATCTAGCAATTCTGTGTTTGGTAGTCTCCAGTTTTGTGGCTCAGAAGAACCGCTCCCAATCGCCATTCAGCAGACCGCCTACCATCACCAGAAGACCTCATCAATCAACAACATATCATGTTCCCGATAGCCACACCCACATCATATGTCTGCTCCCCTGCCCCCGCCCCTCTCTCCCCTTTCTCCCTCAGACGCCTTCACCGAGCCGGACGACCCCCTCTTCCCATTGGCCGTGCTGCAGTCGGTGGGCGTGGCCCTGACCTACATTCCCCTGCAGCAGTTGCAGAAGAACTCGCTGCCGGCGTACCTGGTGGCGGACCAGAGGACCAACCTCCCGGAGCCCCTGCAGACCCTGCTCAACACCCTGTGCCCCCTGCTGCTGTTCAAGGCCCGGCCACTGCAGATCACCGCCTACCTCCTCCTGGACAAGTAGGTCCACCCTTTTGAAGACCCGACCACAATCCTAGGGGGACACGCCTTTTTACTGGAGAAACATCAGGACATCAGGGAGGGGGGACAGGGTGGGGCTTAATAACCACGGCATATACTGTATGTGTCTATGTACGTGCCTTGGACCCTGTGGTTTGAGTGCATGTGCACAACCAATAAAAATCTGTCAAATGAAATCTACGAAATATGATAAATCTGCGTGCGGGGGGGGGGGGTAGGAAAGTGCTCGTCTAGTCTAAACTGCTGCCTTCTCAACCCCCGGATATGCATTTTCCCTTAATCTCGTTTGTGTCGGCACCAATCTCCACCACACACGTCTCCCCTGGCTGCAGGCGGTGACCCTTAAAAGGGAATAAAAGATGTTAACTCACAGCCTCTTTCAGATTTCACCCCTGCATTATTCATCTATGGTAAATTCTATAAAAGCCATGTTAAGGAAACGATGACCCCAGTCGAATCGCACTCTAATCCTCCAAAAGTGAAGCCTTTCCTGTTTCTTAACCAATCAAAAACTTGACTGTCGTGAGGGGAAAGAGAGGCAGGGTCCAGACTTTTGTCCTAAAGCCTTGTCACTTGCTTCGTCCGGTTCCGCCCTCATTTTCAGGGGCCCGGTGACCCCCGTGTGAAGACGGGTGGTGATGAGTAGACAACCTGTCACCACCTCACCTGTCGTCTAACCGAGAGCCACGCCCCCCACCCCATACCTGTCTCTGTTTGTCTCTTTGTCCATCTCCGGCTGTCTCTCGGTCTCTGTGTCTCTCTGTCTCTGTATATCTGTCTCTGTCTCTGTATATCTGTCTCTGTATTTCTGTCTCTGTCTCTCTCTGTGTCTCTGTGCGTCTGTGTCTCTGTGTGTCTCTCTCTGTCTTTCTGTCTCTCTGTGTCTCTCTCTGAGTGTCAGCAGCAGCTCTGCTCACCCCTGTGTGCTCTCAACAGGGTGATGGGCCAGCTGCCGGCGTGTGATGGAGAGGGCGCCAGCAGCAAGGCGGAGGATGACGACGCAGAGGAGCCCAGCCTGTGAGTCCAGAGTTGACACACACACACGCACACGCACACACATAGTGTCAGACAGAGGGGGGCTAAGGACACAGCACCCAAGGGCGCCTGACAGGCCGAGCTTGAAAAGGCGTCTGCTGCCTGGGGGCCGCGCTGTGGAGGGGCTCCAGCCTGCCTCAAGTGCAGTTTGTTGACAGTTTGTATTGTGTGTGTGTGTGTGTGTGTGTGTGTATATGTATATATATATATGTGTGTTTGTGTGTGTGTGTTGTTTTGTTTATTTGTCTGTGTTTGTGTGGGTGGATTTGTGCGTTTGCTTGGGTCTCTGTCTGTGTGAAATATATTTGTGTGTGTGTGTGACTGTGTGTGTGACTGCGCCTGTGTGCGTGCGGGACTGCATGTGTGTGTGTGTGTGTGTGCGGGACTGCGTGCGCACATGCCAGTTCTCCTCCAGAGTCTCTGATGGCGGTGCTGTCGGCATGCGAGGACCTGTGTGAGAGCGCGCTGGCAGGGGTCCAGGTTGGGGAGTTTGCGGTGGTGCAGCCCCTCAGTGTGGAGTACTCCTGTTTCCTTGGTTACCTGCTGTCCTGGAAGCTACTGCTCTCCTTCTTCAAAGCCTCCCCATCGCATGTGAGTCACCAACACACACACACACACACACCCAACATTCACAACTGGCACCACACCGGATACAAATACCACAATACAAACGTCTCTAAATCCTGCTGCTGCTGCTGCTACCACCAAATAGCTGCTTCTCTCTCTGCTGCCCTTGTAAAGCACTTTGTAATTGTGGATTTGAAAAGTGCTCTGTTTTGGGTTCAAATATAAATAAAGATCATTATTATACTCCATTAGTGTAGGTGTGTTGTTGCCACAGGTTACTATACTGTGTGTGTGTGCTTGTGTGTGCACGTGCTTGTGTGCGTTCTCCAGCTGAGGGTGCAGTACTCACTGTACCTGAGGAGGAGCCACAGCCTCCACAAGCTGCTCATCCACCTGTTCAAGATGATGCCCGAGAACCCCGTCTACCCGGGCCAGAGCGCCGACACCCGGGAGCCCAGGACCTTCTTCACGGAGAGCCTCTCGCTGGATGTGGACAGTAAGCGCACCGCCGAGGGAGGTCTTTGTAATGACCCGTGTTTTCTCTGGATGTGGAGTAAGTCTCGTCTGTATTCCCTGGATAGTAGCCATTAAGTACAGCACAGGATATCTGTGTATTCTCTGGCTGTAAGCAGAGGCACAGCAAGCACAGCCACACAGTGTGTATCTATCTTTGTTCCCTGCTGCCCGTATCCCCAGTGGAGCGGCAAACGTATCAAGTCATACTCACACGTATCTCACACAAGATCTGGAAACCGATGTTTCCCGTCAGCGCGGCGTAGACTTCCATAGATTTACATTGAGGGCATTTGGCAGACGTTTTTATCCAAAGCGACGTACATTTGTTGAAGGAGACGGCTGTATATCGCTGTGGTACATAAAGATAAGAATAGAGCAGGTTTCAAGCATTCATAGTGGCAAGGCTAATAGAACGAGTTTCATAATTGTTAGGTTGCCTGCATAACAGCTGGGATAAGAGCAGACGTGCCATTCTGAGGGCATTACCAACATCTAAGAACATACAATTTGCTCAACAATGCTCGGTACTATTAATAATGCCAAGACGTACAAACACGCAAGTTAGTGCTCTGGATAGGAGAGGGAAGGTTATGCAGAGTCCAGGTGAACTCTGAACAGTCTCTTGTGGAACCTGGTGAGCGACTCAGCCAGGAGCACATTGATCCTTAGTGGTCCCGTTGGTTCAGTCGTCAGAAGCCACGACTGCGGCGTAGCCACCGTCCTTTCCTTTACGAGGCAGAGGAGCGTTCTCTTTACCTGATAAACGATCGCAATGCATGTGACGACAATGACTATGTTGACGACGAGCCGCCCGTTTCCTCCCGCGCAGAGACGGCGGGCGTGGAGTGGGAGCTCCCCCACCTGGCGTGCGCCGTGTACTACAGCGCCGTGCAGGACCTGCCCGCCATGGTGCGTCTGTGGTGGAACAGCCAGGAGAAGCGCGTCAGCACGGCGGTGGAGCGATTCACCGCGCGCCACGTCAGCCCCGTCCTGTCGGCGCAGGAGATCACCTCGGTGCACGCCAGCACACAGACCTTCGACAGCATGACGGTACGCCGGTGGACTGGGTTTTCATCTCTGGCAGCAGGCAGCATCATGAATGCATTAACAAAGCAGTTACAGACAGAAAACACAAAATGCAGTTACAGAAAGAATACACAGTTACAGACAGAAAGCGCAGTAACAGACAGTAAATGCAGTTGCAGATGGAAAACACAGAAAACGCAGTTACAGACAGGAATCGCAGTTACAGAAAACACAAAACACAGTTACAGACAGAAAACACAGAAAACACAGTTACAGGCAGAAAACACGACAGAAACCAAAAGAAAAAGAAAGAAGCCACGTGCTTCATGGCGAGGTGCATTTGGGACAGAAAGCATTAACAACGTCCTGAGAACACAAAGAATATTGTCCGGCACCTTTCTGCGCCATAAGGACATGCCCTACTACCGCATGAGTAGTATGCCTTTATTATACAGTGTATATATATGCTTTTATTTTTTTTACGTTAAAAGGAAAACAACAAAAGTGAGGGAGTCATCAATCAAAATGCCCCGGTATTATATAAGCGTTAACAACCTCTATTTCCCCCGAGTGCGGCCACTTGTGTGTACGTTTTAAAGTGATGGATGGTCTCTGAACATCCCATAGTATAATTTGTTATAATTGACAGATAAAAATAGCCTTTAGCTGCTTGTTGCATTGAGCCCATGAAACCATGTCATTACATTTCGCTGGCTGTTCGAAATACCGCCCGCCCGCACACACACCGTTGAAACCTAAACACCACGGGGAATTATGTGCTTTACTGTGTTAGTTATTATGGTTATGATGCTTTTCCAATCAAAATGTCCCTGACTGCCTGAACTTTATAATGGAATCACAAAAGTGTGGTCTGCTCCTGTGTTCAAAACGAGGGGCTGTCCGTAGATAGTGTTCCTAAAATGGCGCACGTGTGGGACCCCCAGGTGAAGGCGCGCTCGGTGGCACGGGAGGTGATCGCCACCTACTCGGTGGACGACATCTTCATCGAGCTGGTGATCCAGCTGCCGCCCAACCACCCGCTGGGCTCCATCACTGTGGAGAGCGGGCGCCGGGTGGGTGTGGCCGTGCAGCAGTGGAGGAACTGGATGCTGCAGCTCAGCACCTACCTCACCCACCAGGTAAGGGGTGAGGGGGGGGGGGACTCTGCTTGTTTGTATATATTCCATCCTGTATAATATATATTTATATATTTATGTTATGTTTGTATAGGCTATATAGGTGTAAAGATGTACTGTATGTAGCAGTCTCCCGCCACAATGCCACATAAAGTGGCTTTGTTCAGGGCTGCTCCAAGGACACAGGCAGGTAGTGGTGTAAAGTCTGGTTTATTGTTTTATTGTTAAGTTTGGATGATGAAATGACAGATCAGGTGGAACTTACCTTGCATGCTAGCGCTCCCTGAGTGTGTGTGCTGGTGGCTGACTTAGCCTGTGGTGCGCTGATTAGCCAATGCACCACAGGCTTACAGGCCCCCCCCCCCAGACTCTAACTGGGCCAGGTGAGGCCAATTACACCAGCCAGCAAACACACACACTCCCACAACATATGACATGTTATATCACGTGTGTCTACAGAACGGCAGCATCATGGAGGGCTGGCTCTGTGGAAGACCAACGTGGACAAGCGCTTCGAGGGCGTGGAGGACTGCATGATTTGCTTCTCCGTCATCCACGGCTCCAACTACTCGCTGCCCAAGAAGGCGTGTCGCACCTGCAAGAAGAAGTTCCACTCCGCCTGCCTGGTGGGAGCGCGCTACGCTACGCTAACGCAGTTACACCATAACAAGACATTATCTGATTATATTACATCAAATGCAGCTACGCCATAACATGACATTATCTCTGACTCTGTTGCATGTCACAATAAAAGTGCATTACTTGGAGAGTTATATTCTTTTTAAATCGTCAGTCTTATTTCTCCCATTCATTTCTCTCTTCTCCCCTCCCTACAGTACAAGTGGTTCACCTCCAGCAACAAGTCCACCTGTCCGCTGTGCAGGGAGACATTCTTCTAGCCCACCCACCACTCGGGCGTCTGCCACCGGCCCACTGATGCGTGTGGCAAGCGGAGAGGCCTGGGAGGAACCAGGCAGAGACCCCTGGTGGCCATGCACCGTCATCAGGAGTTACTGGGCCAAAGTGGGCTGCAGTCAATGTCCAGTAATAATAACAACAATGGTCTAACAATAACCGCAGCATGTCACACAATGTCTCACGGTGAGGTAACTCCCCCGGGGGCTTTGCTTGATTGCTAGCTACTGTGTTGCTTTTAACTCGTGACGCTCCGACGAACATTTCCACACATCTTCAGACGACGGTCTCAGCGTATCGGAAAAAAACGCTTGTGCGACACTTTCTGTCGTGGTACTCTCATTGTATCGTTGTCCTACAATCCCTCCCCCCCCCAAAATGGCCGCTTAATGACTCAAACGTGGACGAAAACCGAAATCAAGGCTGGTATTTTTAACGCTATAGAATTAGTTTTTACGTGGGGAAATTTGATGTGACAAAAAATGCGTTGCTGGACTTTCACGAATTTCAAGAAGTTTCATACAATTCCTTTTTTCCTTTCTATGATTATTTCCTAATATTTAGGAGTGTTAGTCGGTTAACCTTATACAGTATAAGGCAGGGTTGAACGTGATGTTCATTTCAACACTTCATCCAACACTAGATAAATATTACAAATATGTTCACATCTCATATTTGCTTGCATGATAGCTCATCATACGTTGTATGTAAATGATGCTGGAATGTAAATAAAAACTGATTGAAAAGTGTGATTTTGAAATATTAGCATTTACTTTTTGTGGATGGGATTTCAAGTGGATTTCACTTTGAGTATATAGCTTTTGAGTACATTTACAAAAGAAAATGCTTAAAATGGCAGCTTTGTACACCCTTTCCCTTTCCATCCAATATAGTAGCCAACCCTTCTGCATGCATAAGGGGTTGGTGCTGATGTTGTTCACCGGCCACTGCAGTACAGTACTCAGACCTGCATTAGCATCGACACCGATCTGGCTCCCCGTCTCCTTCACTGGAGAACACACTATTCCACTGCTACTTTCTGAACACAAGGTTGGCTGCTCCTCTCCCTGCTGGGTGGATGATGATGATGATGGCCTCCTGCCTGTGGAATCAACTGACAGCCCAATCACCCAAGGGACCCGTCAGACAATGGTCTTTAAAAAAAAGAAACTGGAAAGTCAGACAGTTGCCCTCAAGTTGAGAATGTTTGAAAAAGGCAAACTCTGGGGAGGATTTGACCGTGCTGGGATTAAGTGCTGATTAGTATCTCACTTGTACGGAACTCATCATCACACGGAGCCCTAAGCTTTAGTGGAGCATGTGGGCATGAAATATGAACAAGTACATCTAACCGCTTGGAGGCAGGCTAGTAATGCATATATTGATGACGACATGTAAGAAGCATCGTCAGCATTTCTATGAACCTGCAGGAAACCAAAGCCAAGCCAAGCCAAGCCCATACTGGAGGAGTGGGGATCATAACTACTGCTGGTTAGTTCTGAGGAGAGACTCGGGAGCCACAGCTATTCATTCATCTGGGGGCTCCATTCTGAATCATTTATTTCCCTAATGACGCCTCTCTCTCATCACCCCAAGTTCCCCTGAAATAAACGATGACAGATTAAACACAATCAATGGATTCATGGCTTTTAATGATGATGAAAGTTCACACACAAGTCTTGTTTACAAGTCTGTATTTTGACATTGTACATTGTATATTTGTAAATCTGTACGTTTATTTGTATTATTCTGTCGATTTCTCTATTGTTGTATTGTACTGTATTGCTATGCAATCTGGCACAATAATCTCCTTCGGGATTAATAAAGTTCTATCTTATCTTATGTCTCACACGCGTGTTTGTTTACACTCTCCATAGATTACCAATATTTCCAGCTAATATCCATCATGGTCTACTACCCTTGACCTTTTTAATAGTTATGGATTTCCTCTCCGGGCGTAAACATGCAGAAATAATCGTTCATCATATAAATACAAGCCCGCCTGCCTAAATAGTGAATGAATGGTGAATACTAAACACTGGCGGTGGTGACGCTGCAGCAGCGTGGGTCTCCGCCAGCAGGTGGCGGTGTTGTCCTCGGAAAGCGGCGCCACTGGGGGACGGTTCCGCCCGCCACTCGCTCGCATCGTCTTCACTGTAAGAGCTGTAATCTTTTTTTCAGAGATAATAAGTTAATTAATCTGAAATAAAGATAACGCAAGGGGGATCCAAAAATGTACATGCTTTAAAAAAAGAAAATCCATATGGGGCATTTAAATTGAAAGTTAAGTTGAAAATATATCAGAAAATATATTTATATAATAATAGACATGTGAAGAACAGTGTCTCACCATGTTTTTTCCTTTTGCTACTATAATGTGGTGGCCAATCGCATGGGGAAATAGATTGATTGATTGAGTGATTGAGTGATTCGGCCAAATATCCGGATAACACTGATAAGGTTGAGTAATGGTGGAGAAATACTCCATCCTCTGGTCATTCAACAGTACTAATACATCTACAGTTCGCTGATGAATACAACAAAATGCAAAACAATGCAGACTAATGCATCAGCAAGACAGTAGAGAGAGAGAGAGAGAGAGAGAGAGAGAGAGGTGCTGCTGCAGGTGTGTGTGTGTGCGTACGTACGTGTGTGTGCGTGTCTCTCTTTCTCTTTCTCTATTTCTATTTGTTTCTGTCCATGTTCAATATAACTGATCTATCATATTCCGTCGTCACGTGGCCACACACACACACACACTCTCTCTCGCTCTCTCGACCGTGACGTCACGTGGCGTTCTCCAATTACAAGCGACGCCTGATCGATACTGGAATCTGAATGTAATGTGGAGAATTCATCAGGCACGTCTATCACGCCGACCAGAGACCGCCGGCTATTTTCCTGAGATCATTCAGCTCCGTCGCCTTTTACTGATCAATTCTTTTTTATTTTCCTATTGTGAATGTAATCAACTGTAGACATGATTATTGATCTCAAAGTTCAGGGCTAATATGCGTTCGTGTGGGGAAGGCATGTGTGTATGGCACACACACACACACACACACACACACACACACAGGGGTATGTACCTGGTCACCGCGTTGCTGTGGCAACCGTCTTGTTGTGTTGTTGTTGTTGTTGTTGTTGGGTTAAATTGGGATACATTTATTGTGTGTAGGGGATCTGTCCTCATCCCTTCCTAAAGACGTTCAAGTTGTGCTGCTTGAACAATTTACCTGCACTTGAAAGTGTGCCCCCAGCATAACCTCAGTCAACAACCTGTAATCACGGTGATTACTGTGATGAAGTAGGCTTCTGGAAAATAGCGGACAGCATCCGTTTCTGGGCAAACGTAAATATGTTCCTGGGAATTTGAGAATTAGTCGCACAGGCTAACATGTTGCCAGGGAATAGAGACACGTGCCAATTAGGATTAAGAAGAAGAAGAGGTAATTATTATGAATTCGCTAAATAAAAGTATTACCGAATCATTTGTCTTTCCTTCCGCCGCCCTCTTTGTTTCCCTCGGGTTCCGTGGTCCGACCCAACGGGCGCGTTGACGTTCATAGTCTGTGTGGACGACCTCCATATAGAAGCTCAAATGGCCTCTTTTTAGCCTTCAGCTACGTTTGATTCACTGTTCCCCTAAAACGGCCGAGGCGTGTGAGAAATGGTGTTTTCATAGCCGGGCTCCGGGCGCTGTTACACATCGTGGGGCCGGGCCAGAATAAGACATTTAACATACGCTGGGCCTATAGAGGGGCTGTCTGCTGCACAGGGAGAAACACACATAGCTCAAACAAAAAGCTTTTAACCTGTCACCCCCCACCCACCCACCCCCCACCCCTAACGGTTTCCATTAGTCAACGATGTGAGACGCGAGGTCAAAGTTCACGAGTAACACCACCGCGACAGCTCCATACTTCAAACAGAGGCTGCGTTTCACTATATTGGTCAAAATCAACGACACATATGTAATAATTGGATAAATACTTAAATATATGTATATATTTATATTGATATATTTTTTAGATGTATATTTATATATATTGACATAAAAAAGTTGACACCATTTTTAAAGCGAAATTTTAACATACTTTGGTAAATCCTAATTGGCAATTACTGCGACATTTAATCCGTAATTTAATAATAATATGCTTCATTGACCAGCGTCCCGAAGCATGATGGAATATGGTAATGCTTCAGATTTAAAAAAAACCTGTAGTCTAAGAATCGAGGTGTGTTTGAGAGATGAGCCTCAACGAATAAAGTTTTTTTCTTGGAAGAGAAACCGCAGCTTAGAAATGAGACGTGCAGGAAGTTGGCAGGAAGTTGGCAGGCTGCTGCTGTGGGGCTGCTACTGCTGCTGCTGCTGTGGGGATGCTGCTGATGCTGCGGTCCTGATGCTGCAGTCTGCAGGATGCAGATGTTTATGTACATCCGTCTTCAAGGCAGGACCCTGAACCTCTGGCCGTGCTGGGGTGAGGCTCTCGAAACAAGGTCAGGGCTGTCAGCAGGGCTGCGGGCAGGCTCCAGGATAGTAATACACTTACGATGAAGACAGTCATCACGCACACACACGCGCACACACACGCACATGCACACACGCACGCACAAGCGCAGAAGAACATGAGAAGATGGAGGGGAGGATGGACAACGGAGAGCAGGAAGAGGGGGGCGGTGAATGATAGAGAGAAGGGTTGCTCTGGGCCGTGTCAACTGATGCCAAATCTGAAGACATCTCTCTCTCTCTCTCCGTTGTCCTAGTCTGGTCTCTCACAAGCATCAACACTGCCCACTCCCAGGGTCTCTCTGGATCTCTCTCTCTCTCTCTCTCTCTCTCTCTCTCTCTTTTTCCCTCGCCCGCTCCTTAACTTCTCAATGAATACTATAGAGCATTAGCTGGTTGATAGTATCTAGTAGGGGTGTAACGGTACGTGTATTCGTCCCGCGACTTCACGGTATGGACGTCACGGTTCGGTACGTGCAGCCATACGACGAATACGTCTGAGTCACACTCCAATCCAGAAGGTGGCGATAAAGCACATAAACGCTGTTTGCCGACCGCCATTAAGGAACAAGAACAGCAGAAGAAGACCTAAACAAGATGAAGCGGACGCGTTGACTATGACCAGTGGTGTAGTCCAGGGTATACGCGGGTATACGGCGTATACCCACTTCTAAATTCCCCCGTATACGCGGGTATACGGCGTATACCCACTTCTAAATTCCCCCAGATGCGCACCATTCAGTAGTAGTAGTGGACGCGCGACGGGTGCTGAAAGCGCGGGCCGGGCCATTGGTAGATGAGGATCGCAGCGTTCAGCACCCCCCCCCCGCCTGCTACTTTCAAATCAGCTGTGTGGGAAAATGTCGGGTTCTCAGTGGACTACAGCGGCGATGGAGATCTGTAAAGAGAGATGAACCTGAGTACCTTTAAGAGATGCATATGACCTTTCAGATTCACAAGTTAATCACAAATGTGATACATTACTCCTAAAGGCACTGATTTGATTTTATCTCATATTTGACATATTTAGTATTTTCACACCAGGAGATGTTATTCAGTTCTGTATTGCTTTTTATTTTGCATCAGCCCTAGGCCGAAATAATTGAAACACTCCTTGTTATTATTTATTTTGTAGTATTTTCAGAACATGAGAGCTGCTTTTCAGTTTTGGAGCTTATTGAACCTTTTTGTTTGACGGTCATCCAACATAACAACATGTCCTATGGGGACAGTGTATGTTTGCTGTTTACATTTAACTGTATAATACAGTATATGGAAAAGTTTGAGTTCTTTATTTTTATAATGAAGTTACCAAAGTTGCCAGTTTGCAAATACTACCTGGCTGTACTGGCCTGCTACCTCAGTACCTCCCTACTAGCATGTTTTGTTTTTCCTCTGTCTTTTTTGGGAGGGTTGGGCTTAAGCTTTGAATGTTTAAATATAGCTTAAGTGGAACAAATTGAAACACTGTACAAGTTTTATTTTTTATTCTATTTATTTGTAACTTTTATAACATAAGAGATGCTTTTCAGTTTTGTAGCTGATTGTGACCAATTGCTTTTTGTTTTTTTTATCAGCCCTACATAGAAATATGACCGATGCAAGAGTGTATGTTCACTGTTGTGTTTACTGCTTGATACACTACAGGGTCAGGCTGTACCAACTATCCTCAGGGGGGACTATACGACACTAGGTGGAACTAAGTATAACTTGCACTACTGCCTGTTCAAATAAATGAAAAGAAACCTAGCCTTATGCATTTGGGATTTTTGTTGCTTTTTTCCTGTTGTACCGAACTCGTACCGAACCGTGGACCCAAAACCGAGGTACGTACCGAACCGTGGCTTCTGTGTACCGTTACACCCCTAATAGCCAGTGGTGGTGGAAGTCCTCAGATCTTTCACTTCAGTAAAAGTCGCGATACCACGCAGTGTACAAATACTGACTTGTTACGAGTCCTGCATTGAAAATGTGACTTAAGTAAAAGTACAAAAGTATTAGCATCGATATTATTGGATTCTTGATGCATTCATGTGTTCATATTACGTTACCTACTGCTTAGTAGCTGGTCAATTACCCCCTGGGGACCAATAAAGTATTATTGATATAGTATTGGGGTGAGGGTTATCGGTGCTGGGGTGAGGGTTAGTGGTGCTGGGGTGAGAGTTAGTGGTGCTGGGGTGAGGGTTAGTGGTGCTGGGGTGAGGGTTAGTGGTGCTAGGGACTGGGTGATGCTTAGCGGTGCTGGGGTGCTGGGATGAGGGTTAGCGGTGCTGGGGTGCTGGGGTTAGTGGTGCGGGGGTGAGGGTTAGCAGTGCTGGGGTGAGGGTTAATGGTGCTGGGGTGCTGGGGTGAGGGGTTAGCGGTGCTGGGATGAGGCTTAGTGGTGCTGGGGACTGGGTGAGAGTTAGCAGTGCTGGGGTGACGGTTAGCAGTGCTGGGGTGAGGCTTAGCAATGCTGGGGTGAGGGTTAGTGGTGCTGGGGTGAGGGGTCTTGAAGAACCGCAGAATTCTGCTGTAAGTTGGCCATGCTTGAGTTTGTGCTTCAGGGATGATGGCATCATTTTCATCTGAAGGACATCAATAATTCATACCTTTTGCAAAAAGAAAGAGACATTCACAGTGCTCTATGTTCACAGTTTTCACTGTCTGACACTTTTCACATGTGCAACATGACTGATTCAACAGTGAGTTGATTATTGATTAAGCTTTTACTTTGTAACTAAATGTTACCTTATCCATTTATCCATTTGCGTATGTGTGTGTGTGTGTGTGTGTGTGCCAACTACTGGAGAAAACGGTTCCTGAAATGGGCACTGCAGAGGCGAGAATAACGAAAATCTGTCCAGTCTGTTATTTGAATGGCTTACAAATGTCTCACTTTAGCGTCGAAGGGGTTCTTTGGGGATGGAATGTGATAAAAATGGAAGCAATCTTTTTAGCAATTTCCATTCTGACAGCCGACGGCGAAAAAATGACTTTTGTCCGTGTTTTGTGGGACTATTTCCACTCTCTCTGTCTCACTTTATACTATCTTCTGCCTCCTGCGCTACTGCTGGGCAGAGTTGTCACATTCTCGTCAAATTGATCTATAAGATAGTATGGATAGATTTCCTGTAATTGACTGGTCATATATACAGATGGTTTGTGATTGGCTGGTCATTAGAAAATAGTATAGAGTGTTGATTTACGATTGGTTGGCCATTAGAAGATAATATAGACAGCTGATACGTGATTGACTGGTCATAAGGACTGTCTATCGATAGCTGATACGTGATTGGCTGCTCATAAGGATAGTATAGAGACAGCTGGTACGCGATTGGCTGGTCATAAGGACTGCCTATAGATAGCTGATACGTGATTGGCTGGTCATAAGGATAGTATAGAGACAGCTGGTACGCGATTGGCTGGTCATAAGGACTGCCTATAGATAGCTGATACGTGATTGGTTGGTCATGAGGATAGTATATAGACAGCTGGTTTGTGATTAGTTAATCATGAGTCATTAACCGGGTTTGTGATTGGCTGGCCATTAGAATCGCATATAGCCAGCTTGCCTGCGATTGGCTGGCTGGGTGGGTGGTCCAGCTCCGCGTCTTATCTTTATTACAGCAGAGTAATTATTACGGCAGAGCTCTCCAGCTATGCTGAAGTCACACAGCGGCCCCAGAACACACCACTATGTGATCACTGGCGTGTTCAGCTGCATATATAAATAAAACTAATTAAGCTGATGATAATGACATGATAATTACATGCCAATTAGTCACTTACTGCACTACCAAGATATCGCTGTCTTCCACCGAGTCAGAGAGAGCGAGACAGAGAGAGAGAGAGAGAGAGACAGAGAGAGAGAGAGAGAAGCAGAGCGAGAGAGCGCGAAAGCTATTGCCGTCGGGGTTTGCATTCTGTGGGCTATCTCTCTCTCTCTCTCTGTGTGGGAATATAGCTTATCCGGGCCGGGGAGAAAAAAATAACAAGGTAATAAATTATGGTAACCATGCAATTAAGCTAATTAATTGGTTGTAAGCCCAGGGAATTTTCCCGGGGCCTGGAATGCATCCTCTCTCTCTGGGTGCAGCGCCGGTCAGAGATGACACCGGAGACTGAGTGGAACCACTACCGGCCACACAGAGTCCCCCTGCGCCTTGTTAGGGTCCTGCTCACACACTCCAGGGACAGAGCCACTTAACACACAGGCCACCACGCCACCGCTGGATGGCACATCACACACACACACGCACACGCACAGCAGATGATAAGCGATTTTTACACGCTAGGCGGTTCAGCACTCGTCGGCCCCGCTCTGTGAGTTTGCGTGGTCTACCACTTCGTAGCCGAGCTGTTGTTGCTCCTCGGCGCTTCCACTTCCACAATAATAGTACTTACGGTTGACCGGGGCACATCTAGTAGGGCAGAAATTTCCCGAACTGACTTGTGGCAAAGATGGCATCCGATGACAGTGCCGCGTTCAAAGTCACTGAGCTCTTTACGAACCATTCTGAATTGTAAATGTTTGTCTGTGGAGATTTCATGGCTATGTGCTTGATGTTATGCACCTGTTAGCAATGGCTGTGGCTGAAACACCTGAACTCAAGAATTAGTAGGGGTGTCCACTGACCATATAGTGTATGTATGCATACGCATGCATGCACACACACATGCATGCACAGACACAGACACACACACAAACACACACACACACGCAGACTCACGTGCACATGCCCACTTACACACACACACACACACACACACACACACACACACACACACACAGTTGAGAGGATGGCAAATATAACACAACACCTGCACCTTGTTGTGGTTGTCTAATTTTAACTTTATCGTGCGTCATCAGCGTTCCTGTGCACAGATTGTGTGTGTGAGTCAGAGTTGGGTGCTTGTCCGTTCGCGCGGTGGGACCCCCACACTACAGCATACACATGCAGGCAAACACACACACACACACACACTTCCATTGTACTTGTTACATATGGCAAGAAATCTTGAATCTTGAACGACTACCGCATACACGCACGCAAACACACTACTGACAGAACCCAGCCACATGGGACTCTACTGACAGAACCCAGCCACACTGGGACTCTACTGACAGAACCCAGCCACACCGGGACTCTACTGACAGAACCCAGCCACACTAGGGTTCCACTGACAGAACCCAGCCACACTGAGGTTCTACTGACAGAACTCAGCCACACTGGGGTTAGACTGACAGAACCCAGCCACACTGGGACTCTACTGACAGAACCCAGCCACACTGGGACTCTACTGACAGAACCCAGCCACACTGGGGTTCTACTGACAGAACCCAGCCACACTGGGGTTCTACTGACAGAACCCAGCCACACTGGGACTCTACTGACAGAACCCAGCCACACTGGGACTCTACTGACAGAACCATACACGGTATTCTGTGGGTATATTTCCCTGAAACACCCAGGAACCATCCACAACCCAGAGAGACAGACAGACACACACACACACACACACACACGCACACACACACACACACACAGCGCAGCACCACTGTGCCGATGGCTAGCTCTCCTTCCCTTCCCGAGGCGCCCGATGAGCTGTGGCTCAGCAGGGGCAGCCATGGCGGTGCGGCAGAATGCGTCCGCTGCGGGGGAGGGGTGGGTGGCGTTGGGGGGGGCGTCACGCGGTGAACTAATTGCGGAGACAGAGAGCAGCGCGAGCAGGAGAAGCGTGAAAAGAGCCAGGAGGCTGCTGGCATGGTGCCCGCCGATCGGTGCATGGCGGGAAAATCACAGATGGTGATTGGATGATGGGGAAATTTAGGAGGTGGGTACAATTAACCCTTAGACTAGTTTCTCGCTCAGTCAGTGTTTGTCTGTACAGACGTCAGCGATGCTGGCTTCTCTCATTCTAGTAATGGGAGGACCAACAATCATGTTTGTGTGCACTTGTTGTTGTCAAAGGAAAACAGAAGAAGAGTGAAGGTTTACCATCTGGAACCTTGAAGGGAGGACATGTGTGTGTGTGTGTGTGTGTGTGTGTGTGTGTGTGTGTGTGTGTGTCATGGCAGAACCGGCAGAAAACACTTTTTAGTTCGTTTTTTTTTGGTTTGTTGCCAGCGAGAACATTTTCCATCTCAGCGACTCTGTTATTGCAGCATTGTTTCAACATCCAATTTCACACGCACGCACACACGTGCACACATACATGCGCACACACACATGTGCGCGCACACACACACACACACACACACACACACAGAGAGAACAGGTGAGAACAGAGACACTGTCAAGAGCTTACTTAGAGCGCATTCCCACACACCAAAGCGCATTTAAGAAGCCACAAGTTGACACACACACCTGTACATGCTTAACAAGAACAAGAGATAACTCACTCAGAGGAGAGAGAGCTCTGATCTCTGAGCCGTGGTGGTGATCACATGTCCAGCTGTCTTCATCATATTGCTCTCGTTGTGTAATCATAGAATAATGCTGGGGTTCCACTGACAGCAACAAAACGGGCCGGATCAGAGGCCAAGCATGTTGAGTTGATTCATTTGTGATCCAGCTCTCTCTCTCTCTCTCTCTCTCTCTCTCTCTCTCTCTCTTTCTCTTTCTCTCTCTCTCTCTCACACACACACACACACACACACACACACACACACACGCACACACACACACACACATGCTGGAGAGGATCTGTAGTCTTGGAATATCATGTCATCATCACTGTAGAACCGAAGGCAGAACAGGGAGTATCACTGTTTGGGGTTGGCATCTGATTGGCTGGGCTCCAGAGACAGAGAGTGTGCTCTGTGATACGCACACACAGGATTACAAATGAGCTATTTGCTGTCGTTGTTAGTGACGGCTGTGTGTGTGTGTGTGTGTGTGTGTGTGTGTGTGTGTGTGTGTGTGTGTGTGTGTGCGTCTGTGTGTGTTTGCGCGTGTGTGTGTGTGTGTGTGTGTAGACCAACGATCAGAAACAGAGTTGAGCAGCTGCTTAATTACTTGTTTGTAATCATAGTCATTGATTAACCAATCAAAGCAATTGATTAACTGTCTCCGTGTTTCATTATGAGGGAGTTGGTATCTGAGTGAACACTTTGAACAAACTCCTTCTACACTTGCAGTAAACTATCCATCATCAAGCAAGTAAAGGAAGACATTTAAGACCATTACTTGTTTTTGGAGCCCATCTGTGATCCGTGTTTCATTATGAGGGAGTTGGTATCTGAGTGAACACTTTGAACAAACTCCTTCTACACTTGCAGTAAACTATCCATCATCAAGCAAGTAAAGGAAGACATTTAAGACCATTACTTGTTTTTGGAGCCCATCTGTGATCCTGGCTGGTGATCATACACTGCAGGTGAGAATTACTATAAAATACAGATGAGAACAACACAATCGCTCTTAAATATGACGTTGAAGTCGGAACGCACTTCATTGAGATGCACGATGTCTGTTCTTCCGAGGTGGAACAATTATGCACGCAAAAAAACAACCTTCCTGTAGCTACTCTACAATCTGCACAGCTGTTTTTCATTTCTTGTCTTTTTGGCTTTATTCATGATTGTTCTCAGCCAAGTCACCTCGAATAACAGCCTGCGGATGAATAACTGAATGTAAATATTGTTACGGTTTGTACATAGGACCCAGGTGCGGACACGGTAAAGCGGGGAAACGTAAATGACAAAAAAAGGTTTCACTGAATGTATTTACAAAAATAATATGCAAAAATCCAGGCAGAATAGAACGAAACATGGGGAGCCGGGTACAGAGGCAGACGATCGGGTGAGGATGGGGTGACTGGACGACAGGAAGGGAACCGGGAAAGACAGACGGGCTGGCGGGAGGGAATTCCGGGACGGTAAGTCGCCTCGGGTGTGAAAGGCGTTCTAGTTTTATTAAGTTCTCG
>PIJE02000073.1:189040-194040 GCA_002895965.2 Coryphaenoides rupestris | reverse complement strand
GATTGCATTTATATTCCATAGCCTCGTGCTTTTATCCACAGTGCTTCGCAATATTGCCCCACATTCATCCATTCATAGCACACATTGCATCGACTTCAACCATGCCATCTCATCGGGGAGCAGCCGGATTCAGGTTGGGTGTCGCGCTCAGACACGGACATCTCGACACTTTGCAAGTCGGGATTGAACCAGCAACTTCCTGGTTGCCGGACAACTACTGCTACCATACGTACGTCTGTGTGCATGTGCATACAATCGATGGTATTTGGCGCCAGGCTGTCCGATGTGAAGGTGAAGGCGATGTCACATGGGAGAGAGAGTAGAGAGCATTGTGGCGACAGCACTTTGAATTACGTAAATATTAGGAGGGTTCTGGTTCTGTCGTGGAAGCCCCAGTGTGGCTGGGTTCTGTCAGGGGGACCCCAGTGTGGCTGGGTTCTGTCACGGGACCCCCAGTATTGCTGGGTTATTTCATGGCAGAACCCCAGTATGGTGGGTTCTGTCAGTAGAACCCCAGTGTGGCTGGGTTCTGTCAGTGGAACCCCAGTGTGGCTGGGTTCTGTCAGTGGAACCCCAGTGTGGCTGGGTTCTGTCGCCTGTCAGTAGACCAGTGTGGCTGGGTTCTGTCAGTGGACGCCAGTGTGGCTGGGTTCTGTCAGTAGAACCCCAGTGTGGCTGGGTTCTGTCAGTAGAACCCCAGTGTGGCTGGGTTCTGTCAGTAGAACCCCAGTGTGGCTGGGTTCTGTCAGTGGAACCCCAGTGTGGCTGGGTTCTGTCAGTAGAATCCCAGTGTGACTGGGTTCTGTCAGTAGAACCCCAGTGTGGCTGGGTTCTGTCAGTGGAACCCCAGTGTGGCTGGGTTCTGTCAGTAGAACCCCAGTGTGGCTGGGTTCTGTCAGTAGAACCCCAGTGTGGCTGGGTTCTGTCAGTAGAACCCCAGTGTGGCTGGGTTCTGTCAGTGGAACCCCGGTGTGGCTGGGTTCTGTCAGTGGAACCCCAGCATTATTCTATGATTACACAACGAGAGCAATATGATGAAGACAGCTGGACATGTGATCACCACCACGGCTCAGAGATCAGAGCTCTCTCTCCTCTGAGTGAGTTATCTCTTGTTCTTGTTAAGCATGTACAGGTGTGTGTGTCAACTTGTGGCTTCTTAAATGCGCTTTGGTGTGTGGGAATGCGCTCTAAGTAAGCTCTTGACAGTGTCTCTGTTCTCACCTGTTCTCTCTCTCTCTCTGTGTGTGTGTGTGTGTGTGTGTGTGTGTGTGTGTGTGTGTGTGTGTGTGTGTGTGTGTGTGTGCGGCACATGTGTGTGTGCGCATGTATGTGTGCACGTGTGTGCGTGCGTGTGAAATTGGATGTTGAAACCAATGCTGCAATAACAGAGTCGCTGAGATGGAAAATGTTCTCGCTGGCAACAAACCAAAAAAAACGAACTAAAAAGTGTTTTCTGCCGGTTCTGCCATGACACACACACACACACACACACACACACACACACACATGTCCTCCCTTCAAGGTTCCAGATGGTAAAACCTTCACTCTTCTTCTGTTTTCCTTTGACAACAAACAAGCGCACACAAACATGATTGTTGGTCCTCCCATTACTAGAATGAGAGAAGCCAGCATCGCTGACGTCTGTACAGACAAACACTGACTGAGCGAGAAACTAGTCTAAGGGTTAATTGTACCCACCTCCTAAATTTCCCCATCAGCCAATCACCATCTGTGATTTTCCCGCCATGCACCGATCGGCGGCACCATGCCAGCAGCCTCCTGGCTCTTTTCACGCTTCTCCTGCTCGCGCTGCTCTCTGTCTCCGCAATTAGTTCACCGGCGTGACGCCCCCCCCAACGCCACCCACCCCCTCCCCCGCAGCGGACGCATTCTGCCGCACCGCCATGGCTGCCCCTGCTGAGCCACAGCTCATCGGGCGCCTCGGGAAGGGAAGGAGAGCTAGCCATCAGCACAGTGGTGCTGCGCTGTGTGTGTGTGTGTGTGTGTGTGTGTGTGTGTGTGTGGTGTGTCTGTCTGTCTCTCTGGGTTGTGGATGGTTCCTGGGTGTTTCAGGGAAATATACCCACAGAATACCGTGTATGGTTCTGTCAGTAGAGTCCCAGTGTGGCTGAGTTCTGTCAGTAGAACCCCAGTGTGGCTGGGTTCTGTCAGGGGAACCCCAGTGTGGCTGGGTTCTGTCAGTAGAGTCCCAGTGTGGCTGGGTTCTGTCAGTAGAGTCCCAGTGTGGCTGGGTTCTGTCAGTCGAACCCCAGTGTGGCTGGGTTCTGTCAGGGGAACCCCAGTGTGGCTGGGTTCTGTCAGTAGAACCTCAGTGTGGCTGGGTTCTGTCAGTGGAACCCCAGTGTGGCTGGGTTCTGTCAGTAGAACCCCAGTGTGGCTGGGTTCTGTCAGTGGAACCCCAGTGTGGCTGGGTTCTGTCAGTAGAGTCCCGTGTGGCTGGGTTCTGTCAGTAACCCAGCCACACTGGGGTTCTGCTGAGAGAACCCAGCCACACTGGGGTTCCCCTGACAGAACCCAGCCACACTGGGGTTCCACTGACAGAACCCAGCCACACTGGGGTTCTGCTGACAGAACCCAGCCACACTGGGGTCCCTGACAGAACCCAGCCACACTGGGGTCCCCCTGACAGAACCCAGCCACACTGGGGCTCCACTGACAGAACCCAGACACACTGGGGTTCCATCGACAGAACCCAGAACCCTCCTAATATTTAATTCAAAGTGCTGTCGCCACTATGCTCTCTACTCTCTCTCCCATGTGACATCGTGTTCACCTTCACATCGGACAGCCTGGCGCGAAATACCATCGATTGTATGCACATGCACACAGACGTACGTATGGTAGCAGTAGGTTGTCCGGCAACCAGGAAGTCGCTGGTTCAATCCCGACTTGCAAAGTGTCGAGATGTCCCTGTCTGAGCGCGACACCCAACCTGAATCCAGCTGCTCCCCGATGAGATGGCATGGTTGAAGTCGATGCATGTGTGGATGAATGGATGAATGTGGGGCAATATTGCGAAGCACTGTGGATAAAAGCACGAGGATATGTAATATAAATGCAATCCAGTCATCATTTAAATGGTGCGTGCACAATTTAGTGTGTACACAAACACGCTGCAATTCACCGGCCCGGGTCCGGCCCGACTGCAGAGACGTTGATGGTTTCTCAAGTTTTTCCCAACACACGTATGAAGCAGAACTCTCTTGTATTGTAAAACAGCGGCTGTCCTTTAAGTGCGCGTGCAGGCAGCCTCAGCACAGCAGCAGCAGCATGCAGGGAGTGGGGGGGGCGATGTGTGGTGTGTTTGCCTGCCGGATGAGCAGCATTCTGGATGGGCTGGCTTTCTCTGCGCTCAGAAAAAAGGTTGGAGGCGAAGCCCGCAGATGGAGAGTCCGTGTTTACCCAGCCTCCTGGCGTGACAGGGGCCCGCAGGAAAATAAAGAAACTGTGTCCTGAGCTCAGTGGGTCTTGAAATTCTAATTGTCTGTCTCTGTGTGTGTGTGTGTGTGTGTGTGTGTGTGAGCTCCACTCAGCTGGCTGTAACTCTTCCCCTAGACGCATGAGGAAGCCTATGTGCGGGACTGAAAAGTGTATATATATATATATATATTCAAAAGGCCAACACTCAGACGTTTGTGAAAACTTTGATTGCCTTCCCGGGGGTATGGTGCTGAATTACTAAGGGAGATAAGTGGACAACATCGTGTGCAAATCTTCTCCGGAGTGCCTGTGTCGTTCGGCCTCCGAGAGAGAGAGGAACGTGGCTCCTTTTTCTGGTGTTTTTTCCTTCCTCTTCCTTTGCAGGAAATAGATAAACTCCTGTTTGCACACAGCGTGCCCCCGCTGAATGGACTGGAGATTGAAGATTGAATCACAATATCAAGTGGGGCAGATTGGTGCTCGTGGACGGTGTTCTCAGTCTCGGAGTCCTCCCTCCCTCCCTCCCTCCCTCCCCTCCCACCCCTCCCACCCCTCCCACAGCGGTGAGCACCGTGTGGGACCACTGAGCCGAGCCGTGTTCAAAACAACTCAGGGGTTCGGAGTGCGCTGCACCTGGGGATTTCCCACTTCCCGAAATCACTGCGTTCGCGCTGTAAAAGCTCCGACCCACTAGGCGACAAATTCGCTGATTCTAGGGCCGCCGGGGAGAGGCTCGATGATCAGGGCTGAATTCGGCTCTGATTGTCGTGTAGTGTGTGTGTGTGTGTGTGCGTGTGTGTGTGTGTGTGTGTGTGTGTGTGTGTGTGTGGGGTCTCATCTCAAGACATGCTATTTCACCAACCAAGTGCTGCAGTTTCGATAAGTTCTATATGTTTAACGAACAATGGGGGAGGTAAAAGAGAGAGAGGTCTTCGTATCTTGATGAAATGATTCATGGCTCGAGTTAGAGTGTATGAACCAGTCTGCCACATCTCTCACTATACAAGAACCATTAGTGTGAGTACGGGAGGGTTAGCATTCCCACTAACCTCTACTGGGAGAGTAGAGTCTTCATGTGTGTACAGTACACCCCCACATGTTCCCAGTCACCTGGTGTGGACCACCGACTTGACGGCAAGGCAAGACTGATCATTGTGAAGTGTGTACTGCCAAAGTCAGCCAAGACTTTAAAAGTCACCTAGTGGGTAGGAGCCATTCATTCACTTGGCAGGAAAAATACATGGATGGAAGTTCTCCTTATTGTTGTTCATTGCTGAATACAACAAAATGTATGCAGCGGTAAAAGTTGTTAAATTCCACATGTTGCTATCATGGGAACAAAATAGGAATGGTATAAACATATTTTACATGTTAAAATGTCAGCAAACACATGAGTAAAAACGTCATTGTTATGAACTTATCTTAGAGAACTTACTTATCTTAATTAAGGTCTTAATTAAGGATTTTGAGTTGGACAACCGTTAAATGAAAATTTTAAAACAGTTTTAAGTCCAAGCTGGTATTTCTCAGAGTTCTCAGAAGCTCTCGCTGGAGAGATC
>PIJE02000073.1:158380-178380 GCA_002895965.2 Coryphaenoides rupestris | reverse complement strand
CGAAGTCAGTAGTTATGGAGGAACACGTCGCCATTTTGAGTTTCCTTCCTATCATCTCATGTCCCCGGAGGACGGATTGATAATATCGGCCAGCAGCGCATCTGCACAAAATACGTGTTTGTTTATGAATACGTCACTCTATTGTAATATCACTATTGACTGGATGTCATATTTAGCCTTTAACGCACGCACCCACTGCACGGGTTGGCATTCTAATACAATCTTCAGAATCAGATGAAGGACGGATAACCATGAAATATGTATGTGTATATTCAGTAGATATATGCAGTGTGCGTGTGCCTGCGAGTGTGTGTTTATTGCATAGTTTTATAGCACAGGCCGGGAGCGAAGGCATGTTTGTCGACGAGGCGGCCGCCAGCATCCAGAAGACCTTGGCTAGGCACATATAAAATGTGCATCTAAAGCGTGCATGAGAAGTGTTGCGCGCATAACGCGTTTATGGCCTTTTGTGAGACATTAATGTGTGACGGGTGGCGATACGGCACATCCACATCCATCACGGTCGGATGTGTCATTAAAGTTGATGGATGATGATATAGAACGGCGTGATGTAGATACATGATAAAGTATTCATGGCGCATGACGCGTCCGTCCACCGGGGGAGCCGCCATTGCTCTCCCGTGACACACGTGTGTATTAAATCACGTCACGTGTGTATTAAATCACGTCACGTGTGTATTAAATCACGTCACGTGTGTATTAAATCGAGTCACGTGTGTATTAAATCACGTCACGTGTGTGTTAAATCACGTCACGTGTGTATTAAATCACGTCACGTGTGTGTGTAATAGATCACATCGCATGTGGATTCAATCACGTCACGTTTGAATTAAATCACGTCACCTGTGGATTGGATCACGCCACGTCTGCTTTAAATCAATTTCCTGTGTATTAAATCATGTCGCGTATGTATTAAATCAACATGTGTACAGTCCTGTGTCACGTCACGTGTGGAATAAATCACGTCACGTGTTGATTAAATAGCAACACCGTGTGTTAGTAAATCACATTCCACGTATTGTATTACGCATCACGTGTGTCTTAAATCGCATGTATTAAATCATGTCACGTGTGCGTTAAATAAAATGTGTATTCTATGACATCATGTAGGCTACGTATTAAGATAAGATAAGAGATAAAATAGAAATGTATTAATCCCGAAGGAAATTCTTGTGCCAGGTTGCATAGCAATACAGTACAATACAGCAATGGAGAAATCAACAGAATAATACAAATAAACTAACAGATTTACAAATGTACGTCAGAAATCTAAAAATATATAAGATAAGATATTCAGACGGTGAAAACGATTTGGCATAATTTAAATGAAGAATATTGCACATAATGTTGAAAGGTAATGTATGAGAGATATTGGACATGACATTAAGAATATTGCACATGATGAGGAGATGAGAGGTAATATTACAGATAATATTTATAGATAACAGGATAAAAATCACATGATGTGCATATTAAAACACATCACATATGTGTTAAATGACATATATTACATATGGTATCCGGCAGGTTGTCAGGTACATTAAATCCCATCAGGTACGTTTTACATGAGGCAAGGAGACGTGTTGGCAGACTATGTATTAATTACATTTGACAGGAAGACGTGTGTATTAAGACTCATCACATCACATTTGGCAAGGATACATCTGCATATTAATCTCATGATACACATATTAGTTGAGAGAGACATGTACTGTACATATTAAATGTATGTACGTACACCACCAGGTGTGAGTGTTACAAGTTGTTTCAATATTGTCATGTGACTAAAATGGCCATAGTGACATCACAAGTGGGAGTCTGGGTGGGCACCCCCCCCCACACACACACACACACTTGTGATGTCACTAAAACATAATTTTGGTTACATGGACATTTTTAAACGGCTTGTAATGTCTAATCACTGGTGGTAAAATAGTAGCCCTTTAATGACAGACAGGAAAACATGAGGCAGGGAAACATCTGGGTATGTGTTTGTGTGTACATTCATTCATGGGTAGTTTAATTAGAAAATATCCCTCCACTATAGATTCAGTGCATCAGAATTCATTCAGTCAAAAAAACAACAACGTTTTTTGTATTTTAGATATAATATTTTAAACTTCAACATTCAAGTTTCACAAACTTTAATCGTCACATACACATAAGTGAAAAAGTAATGAATGTTCAATGTTATGCAGCAATCCACAAAAGCACATTCCTTGTCTGTGAAACCTACTTGGCAATAAACCTGTTTCTAATTCTGATTGTGATTCTGTTTCTGATTCTGATTCTGATGAAGAATTTAAAATATCGCTTGAACATTTTTCTGTAGATTTAAATGACATGTTTTATATGTATTATTTTTTTGCTTTTACACCACCGGAACACCATCCATGCAAATAAGTACCTGAGAACACAGGCAGTTTAAGAGCTAAAAGAGTTGTTGTTGTTGTTGTTGTTGTGATTCGTAGCCAAGCTCACTCTCTCCAGAGACACTAGAGACAGTGTTCACAGGTCACAAACCCTGCAGCGCTGTGAACTGGAACAGCCAGTTGTGCGTTTGTATCCGAACACAGCGGTCAGAGACACTTAGATGTCCGCGGGGGGTCCCATGGTGTGTGTGTGTGTGTGTGTGTGTGTGTGTGTGTGTGTGTGTACACACAACGTAGGCCCTAAAAAAAGAAGGATTGAGCAGGTTTTAGAGGGAGGGCACTAGGTGGGGAGAGGACAGCTTGTCAGGGGTCTTCGCAGACTCTCGCACACACACACACACACACACACACACACACACACACACACACACACACACACACACACACACACACACACACACACACACACACACACAGCCGTGAGCCACAGCGGTAACATCTGCAGGGACACTACTGACACAATACCAGCGCAGACCCCCCTCCACCGCCGCAACTGCCTGCCAGCGGGGGGTCTCTCGATGGGAGGGGATGCAGCATTTAGTCAGCTCCAACAGGAAGTGACACGTTGGTCCCCCTCCCGGGAGAGGAGACATCTGGTTAACGTCGACCCCGGTGTCCGCGCGTCCGCCTCGGCCACTGCCAAACATCTGCTGTACGAGATCGAGATGCACACACACACACACACACACATGCGCACATACACACACACACACACACACACACACACACACACATCCCTCGCTATGTAACACCTGTATGATGAAACACACACACATCCCTTTCCATGTAACCCCTGTATGAAACACACACTTCTGTCCACGATGAACTCCATGGGGGGTCGGGGTGGAGGTGGTGGTGGTGGTGGTGGGGGGGCTCCTGTCCCCAAAGGGGTCCGGAGGTACACAGAGCAGCGCTGGGAAACGGACCACCGCCACCACCACACAGGTTCAGACAGCAGCGTGATCGAGGAACAAAGGCAGAATCATCATCGTCATAATGAAATACTAAATCGCGCATTGTGGCTCCTCCCACCAGGGCTGTGGCTCCTGCTCCACCTCCTCGAGCTCCGCCCAGATGCTCCGGGGCTCCACCCAGAGAGAGGAGGATATAGTAGTAGTAGCGTGGGTGGTTGAGGGGTGGGCTGGGTGTGGAGGTGACATCTGGTGCAGAGGGAGGTTGGCAGAAGGAGGAGGAGGAGGAGGAGGAGGAGGAGGAGCAGCCCTGGACGCAGCTCCTAATCGACCAGGAGGATCCGCCGCGGAGCTGCTTATTACATCGAGGGGAGAAAACAATTTGGAGACGCGGTCGACTCCAGCTGATCACAGCAGCCGTCATCTGGCCATTATAACACTGTTAATGTTATTCTATTACTGGCGGTATGATGCAAGCACTGCCAATACCATTATCGTGTGGGGCGATATGAATCTAATATTGGCATTGTGAATCTCATATTGACAATATATGATATAAATATGTAATTCTGCCGATATGATTAGAATAACTGTGATGTCGTCATAATACTGCTAGCTAGCATGGTTTTACTGAACCAAAATTGAATAAACACAAGAAATGCATGAAAAATTATGCCAGTTCAGTATTTTACTTTATCCTAATACTGTACCCAGTACAGACGTGATGTTTACCTGATAAGTGCAAGATAAACAGGTCAATCACGTCAGCCGTTGTCTAGGAGACGGAGCAGACATTTGCAGGCTTAAATTCAGACAGTAATGTCTGCTTGTGTGCCGTTGCAACACCGGTGCTGGCCTCAATGTGGCTTTTCAATCATTTAACTGGTTGGCTTTAACCCTAACCCTAAACCTAACCCTAACCCTTTACCCTCACTTAACCCTAACCCTAACCCTTTACCCTCACCTAACCCTAACCCTTACCCTATACCCTAACCCTAACCATCATTTTAGTCATTAAAAGAACTTGTGCAGTGCCCATTCCAAACATGCATGTTTCTTGGCCTCTGGTATCGCTGCTATTACTGTAATAAATATTTCGAGCCATACGGTCTCAAGAGGTTGCACTCAACACTGCACTTCCTTGGGTCCTCAGCAACACGCCCGGCGAGGGTGAAGCCAAACGCCGATTGGAAGGGTTGTCGAGAAACTCGAAGGACAGACAAGACAGATGCTGTACATACATTGTCAACAGACAATCCTCTTCTCATAGCTATAGTAGTGAGTATTCAACTGCATGGCCGAAGCTTTTATATAGCTGGGATGTATCCTTTGTAGCGTTGTGAGAGCTGCGGTATGGTTTGTGTACACGCACACACACACCCACACACGCACCCACACACACACACACACACACACACACACACACACACACACACACACACACACACACACACACACACACACACACACACACACACACACACACACAAACACACACACGTCACACCTCTTTTACAGAATAGAACGTGCATGTGTGCCATTTCTACTGCTGAATTAGAAGACGATTGGAACTATCTTCCCTGTTCTATCAACACCTCGGCTTCTACCATAGCGTTCCAACACCACATACACCACAACATACTCTCTCTCTCTCTCTCTCTCTCTCTCTCTCTCCTCTCTCTCTCTCTCACAAACACACACACAGTGGTATGTGTCAGACAATGTGCTCCATTAGCTCTTGGCTCCGGGCGTTCCTCCGTCTTGGCTCCGGTGCGCCGCTTAGCTTGGATGCTAGCGGGACCCAGCGGCTGGTGGACTTAGCTGCACACTGTCACATTCAGTTTGGGCTATTTTAAGCCCTTTCTAAACAAACAGCCCATCAAACTACCGCTTCAGAATCACCATGTTGGGTCCAATAATGACACGCCCAAAAGTCACAAGTGTATTATATGTATTAATATGCGCTTATTAATACAAACGCTGGCTTCAAAAATACACACTCGCTCTTTCAAGTTGGATGCGGACTGCTCATTGGCACAAACTAATACGACTACTATTGAGTCATTTCATGTGCAATACTACTTGTTTTGTTTTGTTTTGCTTACTAAATATCTTTTAGGCTTATTAACTGTACATTTATTATTCTATTGTTGTTATTCTTTTGTTGTTGGTATTTTTGAGCGACCTCTGGCAAAAGAATTTCCTTCGGGATGAATAAAGTTCTACCTTATCTTACCTTATCTTATCTTATATTGTCTTGTTTAGCAGACACTTTGATGCAAAAGTCATTAAGGGGCCGGTTGGGGGGGTGAGACATCGAGGGAGTCTCTCTGTACATGTAAAACCTCGAGGCCAACTAGATTTCATACCATTTCCATTCCATAGCCCACAATGCAGGCCAACATATGTCCCAATTCTCTTGATTTATGCTGCTCACTAAAAGCCACATTTTCTAATCTTCCTTGTGAACCTGTGTGCACCTGGACCACTTAATGAGTGTTTGACGAGGGGCTTCTCAAGCTCGCCACAAACGTGCACTCGTATGCCTTCACGTTTTGAAAGTTGGAGTTAATTAATCTTCAAACATTTAAATCTGCCATGGCTGTAACCGGGAAGAGAGAAAAAAAAATAAAACACCCTGCAAATTGCCGTTGCTGAAGCGCCGGCCCCAGCTGTCACTGTGTTTTTAACCAGAAAACATAATTAAATTAACGAGAGAGAGAGAGAGAGACGGGAGCTGCCCTATTTCTAAACAATAACTAGCCTGCTGGTTGTTTGACAGAGTTGATTTGCTTGCCAGCATCGAGACGGGAGTCGTCTCCATCTGCCAGCGCTCCGTCTGTCAGAGGCTGTCAGCCCACACTCCGCTATCCGTAGCCTGCGTGGATAGGGGGCTCCTATGCTTCCAATGCATTCATATAGTTTACTGAATATCTTACCCCCCAAATGAATTGCCACCTTATCGTGGTGGGGGGGTTTGGGTGCCCCCGTGACCCTGGGAGCTGTGTTGTCCGGGGCATTAGCCCCTGGTAGGGGCTCCCAAGGCAAAGTGGTCCCAGGGGAGGGGCCAGACTAAGAGCGATTCAAAGACCCCATGAAGAGACTCCCGAAGAACACAGTCACCTCGCCCGGACAAGGGAAACCGGGGCCCCCTTCTGGAGCCAGACCTGGGAGTCACCTCCCTGTGGGCTCACCACCTGCAGGGAGAGTCATTGGGGTCGGGTGCGTTGTAAACCAGGCGGAAGGCAAAAGTGGGGTCCTGGGCGTGCGGATCCCCAGCATCGCCGACTGGTTCTAGGGACGTGGAACGTCACCTCACTGGCGGGGAAGGAGCCGGAGCTGGTGCGGGAGGTGGAGCAGTACCAACTAGATATGGTTGGGCTCACCTCCACGCACAGCACCGGTTCTGGAACCAAACTCCTGGAGAGGGGCTGGACCCTCTCCTTTTCCGGAGTTGCCCAGGGTGTGAGGCGCCAGGCGGGTGTGGGGATACTCACAAGTCCCCGGCTGAGCGCCGCTGTGTTGGAGTTCTCTCCGGTGGACGAGAGGGTCGCCTCCATGCGACTGCAAGTCGCTGGGGGGGAAGGCTCTGACTGTTGTGTGTGCCTACGCACCAAACAGCAGCTCAGAGTATCCGACCTTCTTGGAGTCCTTGGGTGACATCCTGGAAAGGGTTCCATCCGGGGACTCCATAGTTCTACTGGGGGACTTCAACGCACATGTGGGCAATGATGGAGAAACCTGGAGGGGAGTGATTGGGATGAACCGTATGCCCGATCTGAACCAGAGTGGTGTTTTGTTATTGGACTTCTGTGCTAGTCATGGACTGGCCATAACAAACACCATGTTCGAACATAGGGTGGTCCACAAGTGTACCTGGTACCGGACCACCTTAGGCCAAAGGTCGCTGATCAACTTTGCAATCGTATCAGCAGATCTGCGGCCGCATGTTTTGGACACTCGGGTGAAGAGAGGAGCAGAGCTGATCACCACCTGGTGGTGAGTTGGATCAGATGGCGCGGGAGGCTGCCAGACAGACCTGGTAAACCCAAACGTGTAGTGAGGGTGAACTGGAAATGTCTGGCGGAAGCCCCTGTCCGTAAGGTCTTTAACTCCCACCTCCGGAAGAACTTCTCGTGCATCCCGGGGGAGGTTGGGGACATGGAACCTGAGTGGGCCATGTTCAGAGCCTCCTTTGTGGAGACTGCAGCTCGGAGCTGTGGTCAAAAGGCTGTCGGTGCCTGTCGTGGCGGCAACCCAAGAACCCGTTGGTGGACACCAGCGGTGAAGGAAGCCGTCAGGCTGAAGAAGGAGGCCTTTCGGGCCTGGTTGGCCCAGGGGTCTCCTGAAACAGCAGATGGGTACCGGGAGGCCAAAATGGAGCGGGAGATGGACAGACGGATTGGTGCAGCGTCTGCAGTGATGCGAGCGCTGTACCGGTCCGTTGTGGTGAAGAGGGAGCTGAGCCGGAAGGCGAAGCTCTCGATTTACAGGTCCATCTACGTTCCAACCCTCACCTATGGTCACGAGCTTTGGGTAGTGACCGAAAGAAAGAGATCGCGGATACAAGCGGCCGAAATGAGTTTCCTCCGCAGGGTGGCTGGGCTCAGCCTTAGAGATAAGGTGAGGATTAGATTAGGATGCCCCCCGAGCGCCTCCCCTTCGAGGTTTTCCGGGCACGTCTAACTGGGAGGAGACCCCGGGGCAGACCCAGAACCCGCTGGAGGGATTATATATCTCGTCTGGCCTGGGAACGCCTCGGGATCCCCCAGGAGGAACTAGAGAGTGTGGCTGGGGAGAAGGAAGCCTGGGGGGCCCTGCTTAGCCGGCTGCCACCGCGACCCGACCCCGGATAAGCGGATGAGAATGGATGGATGGATGGATGAATAATATATTTTTCCTTAGGCTTATTCACTGTAAATTTGTAAATGTATTACTTTATTTTATTATTCTATTGTCTATTACTCTATTGTTTATTATTCTATTGCTATGCTTATGTTGTTGGTATTTTAAGCAACCTCTGGTACAAGAATTTACTTCGTATCTTATCTTATATGATTCTTATGATTCACTACTATGCTCACACACAAGAGAGGCTGCCACTACAATGTTTATCAAGATAGTTATACTTGATCAAGATAGTGTCATGAACGCCTCAACATCTATTCTGTTTATGTTTATCTGGTGTTTGTTTTAGTGTCTCTAACTCTCCTGTCATTTCAGAATCCAGCCACTCCCCCCTCTGTCATGTGATCACCTTGTTCCCCTCACCTGGTTCTTCCCACTCATCTCCTCAACTGTTGCTAATTCCCTCATTAGTTCCCCAGGTGTATATATACCGGCCCACTTGCCTTTGTTCCCGTTGCCAGATTGTCTTGTGTATTTCGCCAAGCTATCCCGCATTCCCAGTTTGTATATCTGCCTGACCTACCTATTTTGACCCTGCCTGCCCGTATCTGGATTTTGAATTTCTCGCCTGCCACTTGATGGATTGTAATGTCTGCTTTGACTGATCTCCAGGTTTTGAACATTGCATGTGATTTGGATGAAGTAACGACTCTCCTAGTCGTGCATTTGCGTTCTACCTGCCAGTACTCTGGGCGTCACAGAAAGTTATATCCACTTTAAGTTGTACAGATAGACATATCTACTTTAAATAATCAAGAGTTCCATCCATTTAGTTAAATCCACTTTAAATAATCAAGATAATTATATCCACTTTAAGTTGGAAAGATACATGCACTTTAAATGATACTGATAGGTATATCTACTTTCAATTATCAAGAGGAATATCCAATTTCAATGATCAAAGGTATATTCACTGGTTTACGTTGGTCAGATTATGCCTTCCAGCAGTCGGAAGACGTTTACAGCAATAATACTATTCACATTCTAGAAAATTATCAGAAAATATTTTGAATAATATTTTCAAGCATTGCAATGAGAGCTACACTTTGTGTGCAAGTGTGTGTACTGTGTGTGTGTGTGTGCATGTATGGTTACACACACACACACACACACACACACACACACACACACGCATGCATTGTTGCAACAATACAATGGCACAACATGAAAAGCTTCCCACACCATTCACCACAGCGCTGCCGTGAGGGGTGTGAAGGTCTGCGACAATAGGCCTCAGCACCGCTGTGGAAGTGTACAAGGAGGTGTGTGTGTGTGTGTGTGCGTGTGTGTCTCTGTGTGTTTGCGTGAGTCTCTGTGTGTGTGTGTGTGGAGATGGTGGGAGTGTGTGAGAGAAGACAGAAAAGACTGTGGAGCATAGAGAGAGAGAGAGAGAGAGAGAGAGTGACAGAGAGACAAACAGGCATAGAACAAGCGAGAGAGATAGAGAGAGACAAAGAGTGAGTGAGAAGGAGACCAATATATATAGAGATTGAGAGATAGATAGATAGATAGATAGAGGATAGAAAGAGAGAGACAGGAGAGACAGACAGAGAGACAGACAGACAGAGGGAGAGACAAAGGAGGACAGTGGCGGTGTGGATGCCCTGTTGACGATAAGCTGTGCTAGGTAGCTAGGAGGGGGCTAACAGCGAGCTATAAGGAGAGGACTGCAGCTTATTCCAGGAGAGGGAGACGGAGAGGGAGCTGAGAAACGAGCTGAGGGTGCAGGAGGAGGCCATGGCTGGTAGGCCCTGTAGCTGCAGTTAGGTTACAGCAACAGCAGCCACAGGAAGCGATGGTTTAGCAGCCCGAGGTCACACTTATATTCAGGTTCTAGCGTGTGTGTGTGTGTGTGTGTGTGTGCATGTGTCTGTGTGTGTCCACAGGAACCAACTGTGGACAATGTGCACATAAAACATATCCTACGGTACAATACCAAATTCAAATTTGACCATGATACGAAACGACATACATATCACATGTAAATTATGCAAATAATTCACATTGTATGACACGTATGCAAACACTTGTAAAAGATATACTAAGATATACTAATGTTAACTTCCCCAACTGTAAAACTCTCTGGCCAAACCGACATTCTATTAAGGCCAATTTAAAAAGTCCAGAGAGAGTGCGAGAGAGAGAGAGAGAGAGAGAGAGAGAGAGGAAGAGAGAGAGGGGAGCGAGGGAGACAGACAGGGACAGACAGACAGACAGACAGAGAGAGAGAGCGAGAGCGAGCGAGGGAGAGAGACAGAGAGCCAGAGCCAGAGAGAGAGCGAGAGAGAGAGAGAGAGAGAGAGAGAGAGAGAGAAAGAGAGAAAGAGAGATAGAGACAGACAGAGGAAGAACAATCATAATTATATCTACTCCCCCAACTGCTTCCTGGGAGAGAGTGAAAGTGAAAGGAGAGGAAAAAAAGGAGCAGATCTCTTCATTCTGATTGATTCTCCCCGACAGCAGCGGCAGATAAGAGAGCGAGGAACGAAGAGCAGGTGCTGCTGGCAGACGGAGGTGTAGCCTATTCACCAGCTCTCTCTCTCTCTCTCTCTCTGTCTCTCTGTCTCTCTCTCTTCCTCTTCTTCTTCTTGCTCTGTTCTTCCAGCTGCCATGAGTCCAGGGGAGGGCTCGTCAACGTCAAGTTCTTTCTTTCATTTCCAGGGGAAGGATCTCCACACCGCACCGCACCACACCGCACCACAGCTGGAGTTTTAGAGCGTTCTTCTGAATTTCAGGGGCGGGAGGGAGGAGGTGGTTAGGGGGGAGGAAGGGGGGTGGTGGGGGGGCGTTTAAAGCACCTTTCCCTGGACCGACATGACATTTCCCCTTCCTTCTTCTTCTTCTTCTTCTTCTTCACGGATTGAGTGTCTGACCTCTCCTCCCCTGTCAGGACCAGCTGCCTCGGGCTTGGTTCTCCACTCGACCCTTCAACCATACGTTCCTCGCAGGACCTTTAGTTCCCCCCGCCCCCCCCCCCCCCCCCTCCCCCCCAAGCCCCAAGATGGGTACTGCACTCCACATCACTCCATATAACTTAGTTTGGGTAGAATCTATTACAATCTCTGCTGATCGAGTTCGTTTCGTTGAATTCCATGGCTGCGTCATGCTGTGTTTGTGTGCCAATTTGTTTCATATCTGGCAACCCGGGGTACTCTGAGAATAGTGAATCACACAGACCAAAACAAGAGCAGATGTTCCAGCCCGGAATGGAAATTGGAAATCGACAGCATTGTTGTCGGAGAAGGCGGTATTTCAACTTAGCATGTTTCCATAATCTTTATCATTTAGTACTTTATTTATTGTTACATATAGCACCGTATGTGTATATTGCACACTTGACAACCATGAATAAAACCAATAAGGGAACTATGTGTTCTAATTCCTATGGCGTTTTTACATTCTTTAATGTGGTTGTGAAGCACCTGTGGTTAATTTTATGAAATAAGCTTTGATTGTTCACAGTCAGACTTGTAAATTGCTTTGGATAAATCCACCTGCTAAATGAATGCATGAGAGCCTAAGTGATACTATTGTCGGGTTCATTATAATTCCCTTCATAATTGTTCCACGGCATACTTTGTTGTGTGTACGTTTAGCATAGTTCACATTCTGTGCTTCTAGTCCCCAGGTGATTCCTATGGCTCTTCTGTTCTTCTTCAGAATAGAAGACAGAAGGTCTCACGGAACCTCTGCTTTTTCCGCCTAAATCCCAGTAAGTAGGCGGTGATGCAATCACCAGGTAGCGAGGAGGCAACGCTCGCGTTTCCTTCAAATATAATAACGACACGATACAATACTTTACTTTACTGTTCTCTGGGTTCTCCAGCAGAGATGGCGCCAGAACGAGTCGTTCATCATCGTAGAAATCGTTTCATTTGCGGCTATCGAATAGCTAAAGCTATATCAGTACACACACACAGCGCACGCACACACACACACACACACACTCATATGGAATAATGAAAGTCAACATTCTTTTTCCAGTAGATGCTGCAGTTAATGATTCCTCATGAATTAATCATGGTGGATAATATTGAAAAGGTGCAAGGACACTTTCTGTGTGTGATTCTGGCGTCCTATCGCTATATCTCTATAGCCATGTTCTTGGCTTTAAAGATAAAGCCATTACAAAAATAGAACCCCCAAAAAAGAAAGACAGGCCACATGGATGTGTGTTTTGGCAACTATTTATTCAACAATTGTATTTGAAACATGGGAATGACCCTCTAAATTAAAACCAGATAGCTCCCAGGGCCACTGAGTGGGGGGGGGTTCAATCACGGTGCTCTTTACTCAGTCTGGTCTGTACAGTTCACCCCCCCCCCCCCCCCGACACACACCACACACACACACTCACCCAGAGAGCCCCGCCTACCAGAAGCTGAGGGTGTGTGTGTGTGTTTATCCAGTTGCTCGTGGCCGACAACGTGAGCGACAAATATTAAGTGAATCACGACTCCGCCCATTTAAGAAACAAAAACAAAACTCCCCCCCCCCCAAAAAAACTATTTACATAAAGATGTGTCTGTCAAAAAGTGATGGCAGAGAGGACAGAAAACGTTGATGGTAACATCGAACCACCGTTGTTATTTCCTCCAGACAGGTATAGCGCAGAGCGTTGTCTCTTCCGTCATTATATTTCCACATCACAAGTGGTTATCGGAAAAAAAAACCTGTCAGCCGATGACAGGAGAATGAAAGACATATGAAATAATCACAATAACTTTTTTATTTGTTAAATTAACATTGCTAAAGTTTGAAAACCGAAGAAAGTGGGTGAGTGGGTTGAACAACTGGAAAGGCCTCTGTATGCGTCTTGCTTCCCGAAGTGTTCTGAGGTCAGAACACCCAAACATCGGACCCCCCCCCCCCCCCGGCCAAAACGAACGAAAAGAACCCACAGAAGAAAATAGCGTCGTAAAACGCATTTCGCGAAAGAAAGCAAGACAGAGGCCTGAAGTGCTGAAACACAGGCCACCACCACCACCACCAACCACCACGCTCCCCTCCACCCAAACACCCACCGCCCCACCATCACTGACAGCCGCCCCCAGCAAACCAAAGAACATAAAGATCACGTACATGAAAAAATATTCCTCGACGATGCAAAACAAAACCAAAGAAAGCTTAACTCTCCGCGCCTTCTCGGTACAAATCGTGTACAGTGAGCCTGTAACCTGGGGTCCGGGGGGAAATCCAAAGCCTTTCTCCTACCACGGTTCAGCAGTCGCGAGTGGCGTGTTGCTCAGAGCCGTGTTGGGGGAACGCCGCAGATGGAGGGGAGGAGAGCCAGAGACAGAGACTGGGGACCAGAGAATGGGGGCAGAGGAATGGGACCACCACCAAAGGCCTCTTAATGCCTCTTCATGAAGTGGTTCTGAGAATCAGACAGAAACTCGTCCGATTCCGCAAAGGACCGTCCGAATCCCGCTTCCCACCTTGTATAGTTCCACAGAAACTGACCGATAATTGGGGAGGGGGCCGGGTACAGAGTAATAGGAGGCTGTTCGTCAACCCAGAGAGCACGGAGTGAAAAGTCCTGCTGGAGATCTGGGCGCCCGCCTCCAAAGGGGAGGGGCGTTTTTCGGATAACACCCGGCGCCATTCCCCGACGCCATTTTTTGGAAGTAGCATAAAGAGGCCTTTCGGACACGCTAAGTTCACAATAAATTAACGATGCCCAAATTGCCATAAAAACTGGGGACTAGAGCGACTTTCAATCAACTCCTTGCACAATCGGTTTGTGTTTTGGCCAAAAGAAATAGCATCTGTTGGTTTTGGTGTTGTTTGGTTGGTTTTTATGAGAGAGAAAATACCTGCAAGGGTGTTTAAAATTACGTGCGGTAGGGGGTTGAAAGGTGGTCCGTTGGAAATGGACTGAGGGGAGTGGGGTGCGTCCGTTGTGTGTGTCGCTGGCTACGGCGTGTGGAAGCCACGCAGAAGGGACAAAGTGGTTTAACAGCTTAGTTTTAAACAGGCAAAAAGAAAAAAGTGTGACCCCTAGACCACTGAAAAAAAATTTAGACATTTTATGGTTCAAAAAAACAGAGCCCCCCTGGCGCATGTATGGGCAGTTAAACACACAAAATAAACACACAAAAACAACATGGCTATTATATTAAAAAAAAATAACAATCATTCGAAAAATTGTATAGGTACAGGTCGGGGGTTCATAGCAACAAAGTCAAATGAAAAGCGGTTCCATTTGAATCTTTTATTCAGAAAAACGATTAAATGAGAGTGCATATTTTGTGTGTTTCTAACAGCACATTGTGTCAAATAAAAACACGACTGCTTTAAAAATGCAATTTCATAAATGCATCGTCATAAAAGCTATGAAATGTGTGTAGTGTACCTCATAACCCATGTATTGATGAGGAATAGATTATTTCCACGACAACGCCTGGGTGTGCTAACACTTAGTTTAATACTAATGTCTTTCTGCTCCTAGTGATCCAGAAGGTTGCACCAACAGAGAGCACTTAAGCGTTGGCAAAAATGAATCGTGGAAATGTGTATTGGGTGTTCTCGGTTCAAAACTAATAGATGCACGCCGTAATATTATATAGTCGGAGCTAGGGTGTGAATATAATTCGCTACTTTCAACTCAAAAAAGGAGAAAGACATTCATTAAACGATTTCCAACTTGGAATTCACTAAAACTGTTTGTTACACACATAAAGCAATCGATAACTAATCTATTATTTTTCTTGTTTAAGAAGGAGTTGATTTTACATTACTCTATAAATGAAACACAAACAATTTTTCGTATTTTTCGCCCCCGCTCCTAAGTAAGATATGGTTCAGGTCTGAAATACCATAGTGTTGATCAGTTCTTTTTCTCTTTTTTCTTTTTTTACAAGATTTATTTCAACTTATTCTATGAAATATGACAATTGATTATTTGATTCCCCAAAAGTCCGCCACCCCACCCCCCCAATATCATTGTCAAACATAACTAACTGTACGGTGAATCCTTGAAACGTGAACAGTTATATTACAGTATAGTAGTAGTCGGTGGTGAAGTACATACACTGTACTTGCTCTTCTTCGATGGTCTCGTTAACGGCGGGACGGGTTTTTAAAAGTCAGTGGAGGGAAAAAAGTTTTGACGATGATGAGAATGTCTCTACAAAAAATGTGAAAGGACGTGACAAATCAAAGCACAAGGCCGGCGGGGAGATTACAGCTGGACTTCCTTCGACGGTTTCGGTTTTCAACTCGTACTTTTCCATTTCCTTACTCTCCTTTCTCCACATCGGAAAACCCTTCGGACATGGATCGTACGCCGTGAACGTTAGGAGACGCCACCGTCACCGAGCCGCAGTAGATCCAACTTTGAAACAACTTAATTTCAAATAAATTAAGGAAGATAAAGAAATCCCCCCAAAAAATAAGCATGCCAATCTGTAGTACCAAAGTAATGTTTACCACACATTATATACATGCCTCGCACTTGGACTAATTAAAGTGGTCTTTTTCATGATATGCAGATGTAGTAACAAATGAATTAAAATGAATTCCTGTTGTAAATAGATATAGTGGCTAATATACACATTTGAAGGGATCATCAGGGAATCCAAAATTTAACAGCAAATTTTCACTATTAATCACTTTTTTTTTTGCAGACACAATATACAACTTGGAGCTCAGATACCATAAAACCAAACCAAAAAGAAAGTCAAATAAAAAAGTATATAAAACAAAAATAAAAGCACACACTTTCAAAGTAAGACGTGTTCATCCCAGACTCAGAGAGAGAGAGAGAGAGAGAGAGAGAGAGAGAGAGAGAGAGAGAGAGAGAGAAAAGAGAGAGAGAGAGAGCGAGTGATTTTCTAGATTCTGGTCCAGACACACTCTGTTGGGACAATCTAGTTATTGGCAAGGGAACACCACCCACCACCACGACCCCCCATCCGAACCATATTTGTGCTTCTGTGTGTGTGTCTTCATGAATCTAGTATCGGGGCAGCACGTAAGTTCCCGGTCGGACCAAAAACATCAAGAACACATTTGGACTTGGACGGACGTGAAGTAAGCCGCGAAGTGAAATGAGTCAACACAATGATGACGACGACGACGACGACAACAACAACAACAACAACAACCATCTCCTTGATGAATGGGGGGTCAGCCTGGTTAGCTGGAGAGAGACGGAGCACCCGCGGAGCACAGCAGAGCAGAGCAGAGCAGAGCAGTACCTGTCGATAACGCCGACAAAACAGCCCAAAAAATAAAAATAAGCCGTTGAAAGTATCCAAGCTTTAGTCAGAGCTAGCAGGCTGCTGTGAAATGATCTGAATGAATGAATGATGTGTTGGTGGCCCCCAACACACATGGAGGAGGGGGGGTTGGGGGGGGGGGGGGATATGGTCATCCAAACAGAGATGGTCGGTTGGCTGGAGCCCTCAGAGCCATAGTATATATATATATATATGTGTGTGTTGTGAATCACTAAGTAGCACAGAGAGAGAGAGAGAGAGAGAGATGCCGCAGGACACACACACAGTACTGGGCTGGGCTTCAGCTTAAAACCCACAGCTAACGCAGGGCGGTATGTATATATATATACAAGCGAAGCTACGTAGAAACATCAGAGTTAGCAAATGTGTTTGTGTCTCTGTGATTGATTGATCGATCGATTGATTGATTGTGTTCTATTTTGACGCGCGCGCGTGTGTGTGTGTGTGTGTAAATATGTAGCATCTATAACGTATATTTTTGGTGTGACTTAATTCTCGGCCTCTCTAAAACAGTTACTACACTAAACTTTACCTGATGGACTAGAAACAAAGGAAAAAAAATCGAAAGTAAACACGCACACACGCACGCACGCACGCACACACACACACACACACCACACACACACACACACACACACACACACAGACACACACTGAACCAACCCTGCTACAGTGTTACAGAAATCCATCTCCTTATGTGTATTTTTTTTCTTTCGTTTTAATTACAAGTCTGTTCATAGAAGGGGGAGGAGGAGGAGAGGAGGAGGAGGAGGAGGAGGAGGACAAGGAGGAGGAGGAGGAGCAGGAGGGAGGTGGAGTGTAATCTCGACGTACCATAATCGGGTTGATAAGACATCAATAAGGCAGAAAGAGTGCGGGCTTCCATTCAAATAGAAATCAAAACGCATAACTGAGAGCCGTGAGTCTAAGCGGTTGGGGAGGTCGGCCGGGGAGGTGACGACCTACAGATCGGTTTCTTTACCAAACGTGGTGACAGGGGGACACACACACACTCACACACACACCCACGCGCGAGGCATCGATCAGAGCTGGAACTGCGCGTGCATGTGTGTATCTGCGTGTGTGTGTGTCCGGTGTGTGTGTGTGTGAGTGTGTGGGGGGGGGGGTTGTGTGTGTGTGTGTGTGTGTGTGTGTGTGTCTGTAGTAGTAGGCACAGTGTACATGTGATGTGATGTGATATGTATCTGCAGATGAGTGCGATAGGGAAGGAGATCTATGAACTAGGAAGGGAGGGGGGGAGGGGGGAGGGAAGGAGAGAGGGAGGGGGAGAGGGAGGAGAGGGAAGGGGAGGGAGGGAGAGGGAGAGAGGGAGGGAGGAGGAGGGAGAGGGAGAGAGGGAGGGAGGGAGGGAGAGGGAGAGAGGGAGAGAGGGAGGAGGGGAGGGAGAGAGGGAGAGAGGGAGGGAGAGAGGGGGGAGGGAGAGAGAGGGGGGAGGGAGGAGGGAGAGGGAGGGAGGAGAGAGAGAGGAGGGAGGGAGGGAGGGAGAGGGGAGAGAGGGGGGAGGGGGGGAGGGAGGAGGGAGAGAGGGGGAGGGGGGAGGGAGGGAGGGAGAGAGGGGAGGGAGAGAGGAGAGGGGGAGGAGGGGGGGGAGGGAGAGGGGGGGAAGGGAGGAGGGAGAGGGAGGAGGGAGGAGGAGGGGGTGGGAGGGGAGGGATGGAGGGCCGAGACGCTAGACAGGGTCGCCGCATGTGTTGTGTTGTTGGCACACACGTGTTTAAAGGTAGTCATGTCAAAGTGGACAACAAAAGAAAACTAATTAAAAACAAAAACAAACAACACAGGCGATAGAAAGGTAAAAACAAAATGGCCACTGTGACATGTGACACGTGACATGTGACACGTGACATGTGAAAACTGCCTGCCAGAAACAAAACTAAACTAAACTAAACTGAAACAAACAGCCAATGGTGAAATGAGAGCAATGGTGCAGAAAGGCAGTGACAGCAGTGACTGGCCCTGCCCTGTGGCCCCTGGGGGGAGGGGGGGAGGGTTTGGGGATCCGAAGCCGAGAAAACACAGGAGGAGGTGCAGGAGGAGGAGGAGGAGGAGGAGGAGGAGGAGAAGGGGGACAGAAGGAGAAGGAGAAAGCAAGGAGACAAGGAGGTCAAAAGAATGACAGCCTTAGCCGGCTGCCACCGCGACCCGGCCCCGGATAAGCGGACGAAAATGGATGGATGGATGGATGGTAACAAGTACAATGGAATGCTTACTCTCCAGTCACTCCTGCAGGTATTCTTCTAAACATACATTCTAAAACAACTCTAAACAACATGATGTAATAGTACCTCAAGTACCGTAAAAAGTATTCTTCGAAGCAGTATTCTTCTAAACATACATTCTAAAACAACTCGTACCTAATAAGTACAGGAAAAGTAAAGTGACAAGAGTAGAAAATGTAGTAAAAGTGTCAGTACAGCAATATTCGTATACTAGCATACAAATAGTAATGAGTAAATAGTGGATAGTAGCAGCAACATGTGATGTGTGTGTGTGTGTGTGTGTGTGTGTGTGTGTGCGTGTATTGCAGTGATATTGCAGTGGTGTAGTTCTTGCCTGTTGCCTGCTACAATATGTATCACCGGAGAACAAGGAGTCCCATGTAGCACTTCGCTTCAATATCAACCAATTCATCTTCATGTATATATATATATATATATATATATATACGTATCAAACACCTGTGCTATGTTTGGGGAAATTCCCCATCTCCCTGCAGAGAACAGAGAGCTATCCCTGATCCACTCGTGTCATAAACTCCCGCGCAGAGGAGCAGTGTGCCTCTGCACTGCCAGAGAATACAATATAAACGTATGCAGTCAACAGAAATGTAGGGAAGAAAAGCTGCACTTTACCACTTCAGTGCCGAGCAGAACACATAGGACAAGAGGCCTTAGGCGCAGCTTGACTTCCACTGAGGCCCCAGTGTCTGACTGAGATGTTGGAGGGCACGGCAGCGTCCATCCCACTTGTAACACACACACCACACACACACACACAGATCGGCGAGGGCGATGGTAAAAGCATGCATTTCAAATAGAATGGGATTTAGTGTGGTCAACAAGCTGTCTGCATCTCGCTGTTTATCTCGAAGCCCATCTGTCAGATCTTCATATCACTCGAGAGCCTGGAAGATCTTCCTTTGACCTTCATAACGCAATCTCAAAACAGTGGGAAACCTTTTTTTTTATTTTTTGCCGTGAAACCGCTGGCTTTTGCTTCTGCGGATTCCAATTTGCTTCGAGATCAATAGAGATCAATAAAGGAGATCAGGGAGATCACTGGATTCCAAGCGTGCGCAAAACAAAATATGTGAGAATATCATCTTACAATTCTAGACGCAAAACATCAGAGGAAAGTCAGTTCACACAGCAGACGCTGTGGCTTTTAAACTCCGACACAAACACACTTCTCACGCTCACCTATGGTGGATCGGTGGAGTTCCGTGAACTTCTAACTTTGAAAAT
>PIJE02000073.1:96931-154791 GCA_002895965.2 Coryphaenoides rupestris | reverse complement strand
CCCCACCGCGTCGGAGTCGATTAAACTCAAATCAGTCTTCACCTTTTAGGTTCAGGGTCCTCCTCCTAACCCCGCTGTCTTGAACAGGAGCCCCGATAACGGCATTTTGTTCTTGATATTGATTGCTGTGGGTGGGAGAGGAAGAGCACAGAACACGGGGAGAAACAGCCTCTGTGACGATGTCTCGGTGGTTCGGTAATGCAGAACTTTTTTTTGGGGGGGGGGTTTTGGGATGTTTGAGTTGAAAGTGGCCAGGGCTAGGATACGACGCCTCTAGGGCAACAGCCATGAGAGCAGAGGGCACAACACACACACACACACACCACACACAAAACACATACCACACACGCACACAATGTGAGTTTGATGATTAAAGATTAGTGTGTCCCCCCGGCGTGTTAGCGTGTGTTTGTGAGTGTGTGTGTTTGTGAGTGTCTGAGATAGACCGAGAGAAGGAGGGAGGGGAGGGAGGGAGGGAGTGAGAGAGGGGCACGGTTATTTAATGCAAGGTCAAAGTAGATTAATTAGATTCAGAAAACTAATTACTTCTGCTAATCATTTACGAACAACTACCTGTGGACCAGGATAGATTATCTTAAATATGCAAGACCCCCAAGCCCTCCCCAGCCCCCCCGGGGGGAGGACAGTGTGGTCAGTGGGGAGCCAGGCGGTAAAAACAACATGATATGGTCACGTGATTATTTCAAGACTGGGTCTGCCTGGTCACATGATAATTGGAAAATAATTGGTCACATCCTAGGTGGCCATTCCAGGATCAGGAACTCAGAATCACAGAACAGCAATTTATAATCAGGAATAATAATCCTGGAACAGGAAGTTGGTTGTACGGATATCATAATGTCTATTAGGATATGACTAGTTTTTACTACTTAGTCATTTAGCAGACGATCATAAGCAATACAGCTGGTATTATTTTATAGTATCGTTTTTAAATTGTGACCCCTGACACACACTTCCCCTGGATTGCATTTAATTATCATTCAACATTCAACATTTTGTGCCTTTAGATATTTTTTCTCCGAAATGTTTCTAAAAATGGCAAGCTGATCAATGAGCTGGTCTGGTGTGAACGGCGGGAAAAAGCAAAACAGGATATTAGGGAGGGAGAAAAACGCAGGAGGGAGACGCGTATCGATCCCTCACGATTTGATTAAACCCCGGGACCAACGGTGTGTCTGTTTCAGACGAAAAGACCAGACGGGGGGTTAAAAGCCTCTTTCAGTTCCATGATGGGTTTGAATGTGATGAGGTTGCATGTTACCCGTAGCATTTAGCTGGTGGTTTCCCATCCCATCCCGTCCCGCCACCCCAGAGACGAGGCGATGAGCTATGAGCAGACCTTCCCGGTGGTTTAAACACAGTGAATTAGCAACATAACAACCTCCACGGCACATGAGGAATGCGTCTCTAATACCAGCCTTTACCCCCCCCCCCCCCCCACCACACACCGTTTACAGCCCACCGGTCGATAGCAGCGGGGCTCAGCACTCAGCAGTGCTTTTTCTCAGAACCTGCTCGGCCTTCTTGTCTCAGCATGAATGCAACATTAATGCGGTTAAAGTGCAGCTTTAATGCAGCACGTGGCGTTGAAGACATCGCGGCGATGACAACAACAACAACAACAACAACAATAACAACAACAGCAGCAGCAAAAACCACAACAACAACAACCACATCATCATCAATAACAACAACCACAGCAACATCAACAACAACAACAACCACAACAACCACAGCGACAACAACATCAACCAACAACAACCACAGCGACAACAACATCAACAACAACATCAACAACCACAACAACCACAGCGACAACAACATCAACAACAACAACAACAACAACAACCACAGCAACATCATCAACAACAACAACAACCACAACAACCACAGCGACAACATCAACAACAACCACAACAACCACAGCGACAACATCAACAACCACAACAACCACAGCGACATCAACAACAACAACAACCACAACCACAGCGACATCAACAACAACAACAACCACAACAACCACAGCGACAGCGACAACAACATCAACAACAACAACCACAACAACAACAACCACAGCAACAACAACCACAGCAACATCAACAACAACAACAACCACAACAACCACAGCGACAACAACATCAACAACCACAACAACAACAACCACAGCGACAACAACATCAACAACCACAACAACAACAACAACCACAGCAACATCAACAACACAACAACCACAACAACCACAGCGACAACAACATCAACAACAACAACCACAACAACCACAGCGACAACATCAACAACCACAACAACCACAGCGACAACATCAACAACCACAACAACCACAGCGACAACATCAACAACCACAACAACCACAGCGACAACAACATCAACAACCACAACAACCACAGCGACAACAACATCAACAACCACAACAACAACAACAACCACAGCAACATCATCAACAACAACAACCACAACAACCACAGCGACAACAACAACAAAAACAACAACAACAAGCAAAAAACAACAACAACCACAACAACAACAACAACAACAACAACAACATGTGTGATGGAAACAGGCTGTTTCAATTCAAATCACACCAGAATCTGAGTGTATGTCCGAGCACCAACATGCCCTTTGCCACTGGACGTAGGGATGTGGTGATCCGGGATGACTTTGAGATCCATGTGATCAGTGCAATCAGACAGCTTTTCTTGATGGTTTTGTGCCGCAACACAAACGTTTTATGCAAATCGTGACATTCCGACGCGTTATCAGAACATGTTTTCCGGAAAAAACAAAAGCATGTACACATCAAGGGTGCGCGACTGGCGGGAGAATAGCTAATTACTCGTGTTACATTGCCCAGGGAGAGTGTAGCACGGCGAGTGGCAGACATTAGACAGAGTCATGAAGCACAGTACAGGACCAATTACTCCGCTGGAACTTTCCGGAATACTATTTTACACATCCCAGCCAGAAAATGCAACTTGTGTGTGTGTGTGTGTGTGTGCGTATGTGTGTGTGTGTGCGTGTGTGTGTGTGTGTGTGGGGTCGGGTCATATATAAAAAAAACAGCACAAGCAGGGGGAGAGATTAACTTGTTGATATACCACATTTTCATTGGTTTTTTTGTGTGGAAAGCTCTCTGCTGCAGGGTGTTAAGAGGAGGGGGGGGGGGGGGTTACCATGGCAACATCCAGCACTCCTGGATCGTCGCGTGCTATCGAGGGCGATGAAAATGCGAGCGTTAAGCGGACTCCCCCGCGTCCTGTCTCCTCCCAGATACAGTACTCAAAGCTGTTGGTCTTTTGATAGAAGCCGTTCCCTCAGTTTTTATTTCCCCCGGGATCAAACTAATGAAGCCGAGGAACCAGACATCTTCTTCTTCTTCTTCTTCTTCTTCTTCCTCGAGACATCTTTTTTATTTGTCTTTTTTTTTTAATGCAGACGGAGATGCTTGAATAACATACGTCTCCCTCGCACACTGCACTACACTGCACTGCACTGCGGCGGGGGCCTCTTGGTCAGTAGGGGCCCAACAACCAGCCGGGGAGCTACATTTGCATTTAGGGCATTTTCCGAAAGACTTACACTTTTTCGAAACATTTACATTTACATTTAGAGCATTTGGGAGATGCTTTTATCAAAAGCGACTTACATTTGTTGAAGGAGACAGCCAATATATCGCTGTGGTACATAAAGATAAGAATAGAGCCGGTTTCAAGCATTCATAGTTGCAAGGCTAATAGAACGAGTTTCATAATCGCTAGGTTGCCTGACTAATCGCTGGGATAAGAGCAGAAGGGCCATTCTGAGTGCAGTACCAACACCGGGAGACAACAAATGACGCCCATCCCTCCCTCTTGTTATTAATATTTGTCTCGACTAAACTTCTCTTCTCTTCTCTCATGCGCCACCACAAGGTCACCGCTGAATCTCCGCGTGTGTCGGAAAATAAAAATGGGCGGCGTTTGGGCAGGTTTTATGGAGGGAGGGGGGAGGGGAGGGGAGGCGGCGGATGAGAGCGTCGGTAGGAGGAGAGGAGAGGAGCAGGGACACCGACCGATTCCTCCGGTGGCACGGAGCTCTTGATGCAGAGAGAAGGGTCATACAGGCATTAACATTGACAGGGTGCAGTGGAGGAGGGAGGTGACGGCGCGGGTGCAAGGGCTGCACGCTTGCCAGCGCTTCGTTTACATAATGCATCACACGGACGCGACGCTATCAGAATGGATGCCCCGCAGCATGTGTGTGTGTGTGTGTGTGTGTGTGTGTGGTGTGTGTGGTGTGTCTGAGTGTGCATGTTTGTGTGTGTGTGTGTGCGTGTGCTGGTTTGGAGGTCAATAAAACCCTGTTGTCAAGTCTGCGTAGGTGACGATCTGTAATTCTTTTCAACAGCAAAATAATCGGTTTCCTGCACACATTCACTTGGAAAAGTTGAACAAATAACATCTTGAAGAAGGTCATGTTTTTTCTTAAGAGGTTATTTTCGCAACATTCTTCTTTTTGCATTTTTGATCGAACAAAGAAAAGAAAATGGTGGGGAAAAAAAATGCTCTAATTTTGATTGACAGTTCAACCGATTAAATAATATTCACGCAAACAAAATGAGAGGAATTAAACGAAAACCAAACATATTGTTATAGCAAGATGTGGCCATATCAATTAAAGCGCTGACACGTGCCAGGTCTGTCTCATTTGAATATGCATGCCTGCCTGCTCCATCGCCCCGATGGCCCGGCGCAGCGATGCGGTTGTCATGGCAGCTAACGAGACTCCTTGAGAACAAAGACAATAAGGACAAGCTCTTGATTCTCAAAGAGCATTTAGAGTCAGGAGGATCAATTAAGTGAGAGGCTTTACACTCGGGGCTTTTAAGGCTGCCACAAGCACAATTACAACAGCAGACTGATCGGAATTCTAAAGGGCAGGAATAAAATACGTCCTGATCTGTTTTTAATGGCACATATAAATGTTGATCACAATGAAGTCACGGTCACAACAATAATATCGCGATAATATGTAAAGGATTCCGCAATCATGAAGATCACAGCTTTATTTGTTGTTTTTTTAATACCAGGCAATTTATTTTTTTACCTCGGCTGTTTTTAAACTCACTTGAACTGAAGACAGTGTTGTTCTGTACTTCACGTTATTAACATCAAACAATTGATTTTTGCAAATAGCTGTCAAAATATAGATGAATGAAATAAAAAGTTAATTAGTTGTTGGCTCATATTCTCAGAAGAATAACATGCCATCACATGCAGATCAGTTATAGGTTGACATTGTGTCAAAGATAATGAGTTTTGTTCAATTAATTTCCTCTTTGAGGAGAGTAAATTTAATCTAATATAATCTAATCTAGTTCCTGTATTTATTATACTTTTATATTTAGTGCATCATTGTCTTTCTTGTCTAATAGATATGCTATCTAGTGATTAAAAAATCATAATTGATATACCACCTGATGCAGTCCAAACGTCATGCTGTCCTCCTAACTGTACATGTTATGTTGCAATGAACTGGCTTCCATTTTAAGGGTAAGCAGATAAGAAGATGGATTAGATCTGCAAATTAAAAATGTTATAGCAAGATGTGGCCATATCAATAAAGGCGCTGACACGTGCCAGGTCTGTCTCATTGTTGAATATGCATGCCTGCCTGCTCCATCGCCCCGATGGCCCGGGCAGCGATGCGGTTGTCATGGCAGCTAACGAGACTCCTTGAGAACAAAGACAATTAGGACAAGCTCTTGATTCTCAAGAGCATTTGAGTCAGGAGGATCAAGTTAAGTGAGAGGCTTACACTCGGGGGCTTTTAAGGCTGCCACAAGCACAATTACAACAGCAGACTGATCGGAATTCTAAAGGGCAGGAATAAAATACGTCCTGATCTGTTTTTAATGGCACATATAAATGTGCATCACAATGAAGTCACGGTCACAACAATAATATCGCGATAATATGTAAAGGATTCCGCAATCATGAAGATCACAGCTTTATTTGTTTGTTTTTTTAATACAGGCAATTCATTTTTTTACCTCGGCTGTTTTTAAACTCACTTGAACTGAAGACAGTGTTGTTCTGTACTTCACGTTATTAACATCAAACAATTGATTTTTGCAAATAGCTGTCAAAATATAGATGAATGAAATAAAAAGTTAATTAGTTGTTGGCTCATATTCTCAGAAGAATAACATGCCATCACATGCAGATCAGTTATAGGTTGACACTGTGTCAAAGATAATGAGTTTTGTTCAATTAATTTCCTCTTTGAGGAGAGTAAATTTAATCTAATATAATCTAATCTAGTCCCTGTATTTATTATACTTTTATATTTAGTGCATCATTGTCTTTCTTGTCTAATAGATATGCTATCTAGTGATTAAAAAATCATAATTGATATACCACCTGATGCAGTCCAAACGTCATGCTGTCCTCCTAACTGTACATGTTATGTTGCAATGAACTGGCTTCCATTTTAAGGGTAAGCAGATAAGAAGATGGATTAGATCTGCAAATTAAAAATTACTAACCCTCCTGTTATCTTTAACCCCCCAATTTGACCCCATTGAATGTTTAAAAACTTTAAATAAATGAATACATTTTTCTTTTTTTAGTGCTTCATATTTCATTAGTTTTCCAAATTTAAAGGGGACAATCTGGTGGACATAAACTTAATAGATTTTTCTGCACTTGTGGTGGCTTGTAAGTGTTGGTGTTTTTGGGGTCAATTTGACCCAGTTAAACCAATAAAATAAATGATCATTTTCTGTCGTCGTTTTTGCTGCCATTGCAGTTGCCCCAAATACTCAAATAATGAAAATGTCCTTACTTTGTTTTTTGGGCGCAAGTCAAGTCTCAAGTCTTAATTAGTAAAAGTGGACACAGATTAATAAAAGCCAACACTATTACATTTGCAATCAATGTTCAATAAAAACTAGTTTGGTTGATGATTAATAAGACTATTAATTTGCCAATTCATTACAGATTGTTTGTCGTTAATTTGTCGTGTAAAACATAGTTATTAATTAGAATGTAGGGAGAGAATGGCCAAATTAATCCAGAAGATGAATCAGTAATGCGGTAAATCTGCTCCTGCAAGGCGAACTTCAGCCGCCAGGGCCTGAAGTTCACTTCTTTGGTCACCAGGAGCCACTGTGGCTGGTGGATGAAAAACAAATATTCACCAGCAACACAACCTTCTTACCAGACGTTTCTTGCTGTGTGAAATAACCCAAAACAAACAAAGACGAAAGACACCAGAAAAGCGCAAGCATGGTTGTTGTTGTTGTTGAAGTCTGCATTTTCACGACTGGAGTGTCCGAGTCCCCAGCTCTGTCCTGTGTCCTGTAGCCCTGGTGGAAGGAAGAGCTGGTGGAAGGAATGAAGAATCAAGCCTCTCTGTTTGTTTGTTCCCCAGGGGAGAAAACAGAGGAAACAAGCCAGCCTGGTCTGCTACCGAGCGACCAAGACCCAACAAATGGAAGAAGCAGCCACAGAGTAAAGAACAGAAGGTTCCTTGTGCACCGGTACAGGTGCAGGTACAGGTACAGGTACAGGTGCTGTGAGGAAGACGTAAGCACAACCCCACAGGCGAGAAAACACCGGGGGGGGGGGGGGGGGGGGGGGTGGGGTGCACGGAAAAGAGGACACAACAAGAAAACAAAGCTAAAAAAAAAAGGAGGATGGCGGGGGGGGGAAGCAGGAGAGGCAGGGGGATACTGGGGAGGCAGTGAGTAAGTGGTAATAGGAGGACCAGAGGAGTCTGATTGGCGCAGCGGCTCCCCAAGAAGAGACGGAGAGAGTGACGCTTTTCTCTCTCTGAGGGGTGTGTGTGTGTGTGTGTGTCAGTGTGTGTGTGTGTGTGTGTGTGTGTGTGTGTGTGTGTTCTGTTGTGTGTGTGTGTGTGTGTGTGTGTGTGTGTGTGTGCTGTTCTGTGTGGAGGGGGGAGGGGGGGGGGGGGGGGGTGGCGAGAGCAGTCTCTTGGAAAAGCCAATTTAGTGATCCACGCGCCCGGGTGAATTGTGCTCCTCATAAAACACCCGGCGGCTGCTTGAAGCTATCTTGGAACAACTTAAGACGCCTCGCGCTCGCTCCCCCCCTGCGATCGCTACAAATCAGGGAATTAATTATCCAGCATAGATTTGTTGAGTTGTGTTTTTCGTTTTTTTTTTTTGTCTCCACAAGGATTAGCGTAGACGTGGGGATGGGTGAAAAACAACCAGAACGTGGAGCACAATGCCAAGGGGGGCCGTGTGTGTGTGTGTGTGTGTGTGTGGGGGGGGGGGGGGGTCCGCCATGAAATATAGATCTACCGAGACCCACACACCTTGGGTGGTGTAGTCCTCTCTCTCTGTCTCTCGCTCTCTCTCTGTCTCTCTGTCTCTCTCCCCCTCTCTCTCTCTCTCTCTTTCTCTCTCTCTCTGTCTCTCTGTCTCTCTCCCTCTCTCTCTCACACTGGGGCTTCAGGGATCGAAAGAGGAGGCACAGAGGAGGAGGGGGGGCGTGGTGAGATGGGAGAGGTTTGGAGAGAGGGAGGGAGGTATGAGAGGCAGAGGGGTAAGGGCAGGAGAAGGGAAATTAGGGAGGTGGAAAGGGTGGGCGAAGCATGAAGAGGAGAGGAAAGAAGGGAGGGGAGGGGGAGGGAGGGAGAGAGACGCCAGGAGAGGAGGTGGGGAGGCGAGGAGAGTTGGAGAGGGCAAGGAAGCAAAGAAGGAGGAGACGCAGAGGAGAGGAGGAATGATCGAAGGGGAGGGGAGGAGGAAAGGAGAGGAGGAAAGGAGCTTAGACGGGGAGGCGGAGGAGAATGCGGGAGAGGAGAGGAGACGGGAGATGGGGGGAGGGGGGGTGAGGTGGAGGGGAGGGGGAGGGGGGGGGGTGTAGGTGGGGGGGAGGGCTACTGTACCTGTGTCAGGGACTGCGGGGTCAGAAGCGTGGGGTTGGAGGGCACTGGAGACTGGAGGAGGAGGGTGGGGGGGTGAGGTGGTGGGTGGAGGCGGGGTGGTGGGGGCGTCTGGTGGAGGGGATAACACACACACACACACACACACACACACACACACACACACACACCACACACATACAGACAGTTGCACGCACGCACATGACACGACAAAACCCGACACCAAGCCACAGTACACACACACACACACACACACACACACACAGACAGACAGACACACACACATAACAGACACAGATCAAACAATGGAACTAAATGGAACTAAAAGCAAAAAAAAAAACACAAAGGAAAGTCCAGGGAAATGGCGAAGCAATGGGACAATGAGCAGCATAAATCATAATAAATAATAATAATAATAACAGTACACATGAAATGTGGGACCCGGTGATGTCACTCAACGACTGATTGGTCAGCCTTCGCATGGATTGCTGTTCGTTTAGCTAAATTAAATACTTGGCTTTTTATGAGTATCCCTGTCTCTTAATACCGGGTGATTTACTGTTTGCTTTATAATCTCAGAATGACCTCTCATTGGCCCGCCTCTGCGTGAGTATCGAGGGATCTGATTGGCTCAAGGTCAAGGCCACTCCTTTATAGCTCATTTGTTAATGGTTTCTAATAAAGGTATTTGTGGGAGTGTGTATGCTGGTCGCTGACTTAATCTGTGGTGCCCTGATTAGCCAATAGACCACAGGCTTGCAGCCCCACCCGCCCAGACTCTAACTGGGCCAGGTGAGGCCAATTAGGCCAGCCAGCCACCAAACACACACACACACTCCCACAGTATTATTGAAAAACGTTTCAAACAACCATTTCTATATATATATATATTATTTTTGAAACATTTATTCATTCATTCGGCACAAAAAAACCATCATTTTGTGCGTCGGACTGGTGGTGGTGGTGGCAGTGGTGACGGTGACGGTGTCCGCGGCATTCAGCTCCATCTCCGGCTTGTTTACAGCCGGACACACGAACTCCGATAATTGGCTCAGCTCGCCGTAGAGCGCTGCGAGAGGCAGCTCCGCGCAGAACGCCCTAGCCTAGCGGGTATGGTGGGGGTGACATTTGAATCCCTTCCGCGCGCGAGATGAGATGCGGCCATGTCTAGCATCGTGCGCGTGTGTATGTGTGTGTGTGTGTGTGTGTGTGGGGCTGGGGGATCGGGGCGAAAAGTGGGAAAACCGCTAAAGGGAGACATTTTGCATGAATTATGGCGGTGGTAGAAAAAGGCTAAAAGCAGCGCTAATCACCCACGGAGACGGGGAAGTGCCTGGGTGTCATTTAAGGAGGGGAGGTGCTAATGAATCTGGATGAAATAGTTTGACCCCCACGGTACCCAATTACCTCTTTCTTTCATTTTCAGCATGCGAGAGAGAAAGCATCTGTTATATAGAGTCGCTGTTAAGTGCATTGCTTCATATAGTACTTAGCGAACGATTGGCATTTGAAGATGGACAAGGAGAAAAGCAAGTCTGGACGACCACACACACACACACACACACACACACACACACACACTCACACACTCACACACTCACCCATGCACAATATAGTCATGAGGATTCTAGGATTTTAAATATTCAACTGATCTTTAACTGCACCCGTTGCGTTAGGTTACCGCTGACGGCGAGAGTAATGCTGCGTTCACGTGGATTCAGATAATAGCTTCCGGACGGCATGGGAAAAACAAACAAACAAACAGTTCGCAGTCCTGAACGGCAGGATGGTGAAATGAAACGCAGCTGATAATATGTTGCTATGGTGACGTTGTCTTGTTTACAAAGAATCTTTGCCACAATGCCACATCCAAGGACACAGACAGGTTTGTGGTGAAAAGTCTGGTTTATTGTAAATAGTTGATAAATGATATGACAGAGGAGCCGAGTAGCCCCACCCCCCCAGACTTTAACTGGGCTAGGTGAGGCTGTAGCCACACCCCCCCAGACTTTAACTGGGCCAGGTGAGGCTGTAGCCCCACCCATCCCCAGACTCTAACTGGGCCAGGTGAGGCCAATTAAGCCAGCCAGCCACCAAACACACACACACTCCCACAACTATATTTTAACCTCGCCTAATCTTTGCTTCCTGCTCTCGTCCACTAATATGAGCTGCAGTTGGCCATCTACCATCTACCAGAATCCATGTGAACACAGCACACGTCCTTATCAGTGAATATATAATAATAATAAATAATAATAATAATAAGAACTCTATAATGTTCCTGGCTTATGGGTGATATTAGAAGTCAAAGACGGGTCCAGAGAGTCGAGTGTCCCTGAATCCCGGCCCCGGGCATTGCTGAAAGGTCAGGATTGAGGGTTGGAACATCTGAAGCGGGATCCTTGAAGGGTTAACAAGGAGGGCGGGGGGGGGGTTGAAAAACCGCCCTCCGATTGGCTGAGCCATCACTAAAAACAGCGAGCGTACACTTGAGATTCCCCAGATAGCATGTGGTGTTCCATTGTTGGCATTGGATATTAATGCATGGTTGGGCAGATGGTACAGATTTGTAGGGGGTCTATACATTTCGACTGAAGTACACTCCGAACTCACGACCTGCTTATTACCATTCTAACTGAATCCATGCATGCGTGTTTCCAATTATCTTGTCCGGAGTGGCGGGGGGGGAGTTATATTAGGTTTCACAGATAGTGCCCATCGCTTCACTAGCTTATGCTTATACTCGTATACTGGATAATAGTATATGGTTTGTTGCTTTTGTTTCTGACCCACATCTGTCACGGCTGCAATGCACCTTGGACTAAAACTCAAAGCACACACGTGTGGATGGAATAGGCTGTCGGTGTTATCTACACACCATATGTCCAGATTGAAATCAGCCTTTCAATACCCGGGTAACTGGGACACAATCTATGTTTAAAAATGGAAACTGGTGGGTGGGGCGGGGGGTGGGGAAGATGAATTGGTCCTCTCCTGGGCATTAGATGACATTTACACTATTGCAGCACTTATTTTATATCTACCACTGTGGCTACAGCTCCGGGAATCGTGATAAACAAAACAAAAAAAAAGCCTATTTCCTTCATACTATCTGGGCCATTATTTTGAAGAGATAGTTTCCAAAGTGTTGTACTCTAGTCCAGATACAGCGCCGACGTGGACATAAATAAAGCTTAGTAACAGTATTTCTCTCTTTGTGTCAGGCCTGCCTTTCTCAGCGGTAAAAAAGTTCCTCAGACAAGAACAAACTTAAAAGCCTGTTAATAGAAACCCATGGAAATGGAGGTTGGTCTTCCCGCGGTTTAGCACCTGAATACAGATGACCGCCGGACCACCGCACATCCGTCCACGCGAGGGGCATGAACCCGCGCAGTCTCTTTGAAGACGTTACCGCCGTTAACCCCCTAGGCTGCCGTGTTGTCAATATCTCCCAACCGTGATGTTGCAGCATGAGCAATGAGCTTCAGCACAACACCACACACGCACACACACACACACACGCACACACACACACCACGCGCACACACACGTCATTAATATTGTGCCGTTGGGGGTGGGGGAGGCAACCGTCAAGGGCTCATGTTCCGGGGGTCTGCTCCTCGCTCCCGGGAGAGCAGCGAGGAGAACATATTTAAAATGGAAGCAACCACAACCACATTCGGCATTCTAGCGTTACCTCGGAGCTACATCCCCTCTCCTGGCTTCTCATAGAAAAAGGCACATACTGTATAATGCATACATAAACATAAACACACGAACAGCACCAACAGTAGCGCAATACCTGCGTGTGCTTGCAGGTGTGTGTGTGTGTGTGTGTGTGTGTTCTGTGTGTATTAGGGGAGTTGTTTCCACTGGGGGGGGGGGGGGCGTCACCCGTGCTAACAATGTATGCATTCACGGTATTCAAAGATGTGGATAAAAGCGTCCATCCATGTGGCCATAAATGTACGCAAATGTACGTGTACGGAAAGGCAGGAAACCGTGTATTATTTTAAAGCGAAAGATATTAAAAAAAAAACGATGATTTAAGTACAGGGCTGTAAGCTGCTTTCTCACTACGTCGACGAGCATTTCCGTGTATATATTTATGTCATGTAGAATATATACATTATTACCTTGCAATATTACTTAGAAATATTACCTTTCATCATCATGTGCAATATTCCTCAAATCATGCGCAATACTACGTCTCATTACTACTTCTCTTACTACTTACTTCACAATGCATTTTGTCCAAAGCTATTAACAATTGAAGATGAAAACATCGGAAGTAGAATACCGATATCGGAGCGACTGGAAATATAAGAGATACAAACTCAGGAGAGCTTCGTGGAATCAAAGCGAGGGTCATGTTTAAAGCATAGGTGTGAAGCTCCAACTCCCCAACACACCGTGACCTGGGGCCGAGAGTTCTCGGGAGGAGGAGAGGGGTTATCTCTATGGTTACGACCCACGGCACGACAACTTGTTGATGTTTTTTGGTTTCTTTCTTTACGCGAGTACATCGTCGTGGAGATAGCTATCAATAATATCGTCCGCTCCACACACACACACACACACACACCACACACACACACACACACAGCATGGATTTAGCGTATCCTCTTGGCATCATGACCATCGCTGCCAGTGTTGAAGAGTCTCTGAAAAGACCCTAAAAGTGTCAGGAAAATGAAAGCGTGCCTCTGAAAACGAACACAACTTGAGTACAGCGTTCCCAAACAGAACATCCTTGCCATAGTGACAAAATGACTAAATGGTTGGGGATAGATTTTTTTTTAATCATTATTATGTACATTGTGTTATCTTATTATGTATATTGTGCTGTTCTCAATATAATATAATAATATATATAATATATATATATACTGTATATATTTATTTATATATGTGTGTGTGTGTGTGTGTGTCTTTTTATTTGATCTTTTTTGCCTACTCTTTACAAAGTGGCGAGGATCTAACTTACTAACACAAAAGACCACCTGATGATTTGAGGTTCACCGGCCCTTTAAGAGAACACCTTGCGCTATTCGTCCGTGTGTGTGTGTGTGTGTGTGTGTGTGGGTGGGGTGTGGCCTCACCGTAGACGTAGAGCACATACTCGGCGCGGCTGAAGCCCAGGTGGTTGCTGGCCTCGCAGCGGTACGTGCCGTTGTCCGTCTTGTTCAGCGAGGTGATGGTCAGCTCCCGGCCCTCCACGATCATCCGGTCCAGGTCCGGGAGCTCGGCGCCGTCTTTGGACCACATCACCGGGTCTGGCCTGGAGAGAGGAGGGGGGGGGGGGGGGGGGGAGGGGGGGGGGGGGGAGGGAGGGAGAGGTATCAGCATGACCATACATCCAAATCCACACAAAAGCTGGGCGCAGGACAGGCTAGTAGTAGATAGGGTGGGTTTGACTCCCAGCCCAGCGGTTCTGAGTTTCTCTGTTACATGTTTCTCATTTAAAATGGAGGAGTCTGCTGTTGTTGTGGTGTCTTAATGTTGTGAAATCGTCTCAACAAACAAACAAACAAACAAACAAACGAATAAATAAATAAATGCATTGTAGGGTTGAGGGTGAGGCTTAGGGTTAGGGTTAGCACATGGCTACATGGAGTCCAAGGCAAGCTAGCGACACAAGGCCTTCAGACATACAGTTCAGAGCTCCGCCCCCACGTGGGCTCGGGCTACTTACGAGGGGTTGCCCTTGGACACACACTCCAGCTTGAGGTACTGGTTCTCCTGGGGGACGGACAGCGAGGAGATGATCTCCACACGGGGGGCATCTGAGCAGAGGAGGAGGAGGAGGAAGAGGAGGAGGAAGAGGAGAAGCAAGGACAACTACCGGTCGGGACTTGCCAGGCAACTTGTGTGTGTGTGGGTGCGTGTGTGTGTGTGTGTGTGTGGGGGGGAGGGTGGTGGTGGTGAATGTGCATGTGTATGTGCGACTGTTCACCTGTGTGAGAGCATGCCTTTGTTTGTGTGTGTGTGTATGTATACCTATTGTGAATGCATGTGCTTGTGTGTGTGTGCGTGTGTGTGTGTGCAGATGTGAATGTGTGTGTATGCGTGTGTCCATGTGTTGTCGGTGTGGGCGTATGTTTTGTGGCCATTTGCATTGAATGCACATTGTTTGTGTACCTTTATGTGTGTATCTGAGAGGGCATGTTTTTGTGTGTGTGTGTGTGTTGTGTGTGTGTGTGTGTGTGTGTGTGTGTGTGTGTGCATGCAACGTGCATGTGTGTAAGTGCCATGTGTGTGTGGTGTGTGTGTGTGTGTTGTGTGTGTTGTATACCTATTGTGCATGCATGTGCTTGTGTGTGTGTGTATGTGTGTGTCCATGTGCCGTGCATGCCCATACATTTGTGTAAGCGTGTGTGTGTGTGTGTGTGTGTGTGTGTGTGTGTGTGTGTTCTTACAGTGGACCTCCAGCACCTTGGTGGCCTGCTGGGGCGCGTGCGACAGCGACACGTGGTCCACCTTGCAGGTGTACGCCACGCCGTCGTCACTGCGACTCACCCGCAGCTGCAGGGAGCTGCGCACCGTGAAGGTCCTCCCGCTGGCGTTCACCTCCTTGGCCCCTGAGGAGGAGGAGGAGGAGGGGAGGGAGGAGGAGAAGGGGAGGTGAGGAGGTGAAGGGCAGTGGAGAGGAGAGGAGGAGAGAGGAGTAGGAGAGGAGAGGAGTGGAGGTGGGGGGATGAGAGGAGGACAAGGGAGGAAGGGGGAGGACAGGAGTGGAGAGGGGAGAGAGGGGGAAGAAATTAGAGGGGGAGAGGATGGGGAGCGAGGGGGAGGAGAGGCGAGGAGAGGAGGGGGGAGAGCATGGAGAGGAAGCGGGGAGAAGAGGACGAGATGAGAGGGGAGGAGGCGGGAGAGAAGGGGGGGAGAAGAGGAGGGAGTAGGAGGGAGGGGAGAGAAAGGGAGAGGAGGGGAGGAGGGTAAAGGAGAGGAGGGGGAAGGAGAGGAGAGGAAAGGAAAAGAGAGGAGAAGACAGGAGAAGAGAGGAGAGGAGAGGAGAGGAGACGGAGGGGAGAGGAGAGGAGAGGAGAGGAGGAGAGGAGAGGAGGAGAGAGAGGAGGGCGAGAGGAGAGGAGAGGAGAGGAGAGGAGAGGAGAGGAGACGAGGGGAGAGGAGAGGAGAGGAGAGGAGAGGAGAGGAGAGGAGAGGAGACGAGGGGGAGGAGGAGAGGAGAGGAGAGAGGAGAGAGGAGAGGAGAGGGCAAAGGAGAGCAGGTGGTTAGTGGAGCAGTGAAGCCTGGCTGCCAGGGTGGTCAGCTCTGTGTGCGGTCAAAACAAAACAACTTCATGGTCTGACACCAGCTTAGACCTTCCACTCAGAACCCTTTACTGTCAATGCGAGAAGACACACAGAAACATATAGTGCATAGTTGGTTGAGGTGCATACAGTACAACATTCGATAGTACCTATAGACAGCAGAAGCTTCAGGGAGAATAATTTAAGACATTTATGAATCCAATAGTCGGTGCAAAAGTCACGAAAAAATGCCCTGATTTTTCAGAAGAAATCTGTTCTGTTTTGCTAATTAAGTGAATCTGTTTGGTTAATTAAGCGGATAATGTTTTACATTAGAATATACAATTGTGTTTTGATTTATTCTTCCTTTATGGACAAAATGCACAAAATACGAGTATGTGTGTAAGTGTGGGTAAAGGACGCCCACGTGAGTTGAGCAACAGCATGACCGGATTAAGATAACTCTCACGGACTTAATGGAAGTTCATCACGCTTCTCAATATGGTGAGCGGTGGTGGGCAGCTTTTATTATTAAAACGCCATGTCAGACAGATGGGCTTCTGATGGTTGTGGTTTATCAGATTGTGTTCAGTTTGTGTTGTTTAGGTGTGTTCAGGTTGTGTTGACGTGTGTGTTGCTGGTGTGCAGTGTGTGACTTGTTTGTTGGGAGGAGTCAGGAGGCGACAGGAGGAGATGGGAGGTGACAGGAGGAGATGGGAGGTGACAGGAGGAGATGGGACACGAGGAGATGGGAGGTGAGGTGAGGAGATGGGAGGCGAGGAGAGAGGAGAGGAGGAGATGGGAGTTGAGGAGATGGGAGTTGAGAGCAGGAGACGGGAGGTGAGGAGAGAGGAGAGGAGAGGAGGAGATGGGAAGTGTGGAGATGGGAGGTGAGAGAAGGAGATGGGAGGTGAGGAGAGAGGAGAGGAGGGGTTAGGGGAGGAGGTGAGGAGAGAGGAGAGGGTAGGCAAGCAGAGGAGAGGACGAGGGAAGGAAAAAAGTGGGGGGGGAGGACATGAGATGAGGAAGACTGAGGAGATGATATCAGATCACCTGAGCCTAAACCTCCATAAGAATATAAATAACAACAATAATAATAATGTCATCAAAATAAGATAATACACGATAATAACAAGACCGCTTTCTCATCACTGGATTCAGAACAGCTCTCTTCAATGCACCGCGGTCGACAACAAACGGGAACGACGTCAAAGCCATCAAGCTGATGAAGGAAAAGGCTTATCAGCGCATGAATGGAAAAGATTAGAAAGGACTTTTAAAAAACTTCGGCGTCTGTCGGTCAATCACGATAAAACACAAAGTCTCGCGAATCATCGGCCTATTGTCGCGGAACCGCTTAGGTAATTACAGGATGCCTGGGTAATTGTTTTCTGGTTCAGAGAGACTTGCGGGGGCGGGGGTGTGTGTGTGTGTGTGTGTGTGTGTGTCCAGAACACTGCCGACTTGACTGAATAATTTGAAGGACACCTACCTACTGTATTGAGGAAACTTTGCACAGCGGAATGAATCATCGTCGTGTTCTTTGTTCGCGCGCCATCGCTACGGTAGATTAAAAAGAAGTTGTCCTCTTTGCGAGTGTGACCGCCAGGCATTTCTAAAGGGTTTGTAACAGCCGAACACCGCTGGGGGACTGTTTCAGGACGCCGATGTAATGGGATGTTGCTGACCAATCACTGCACACCCCCCCACTCCCATGTGGGGATGCCTATTTATATACCAACCTGCCTTCACATCCCTCTGTCTGACTCTCTATCTGTCTGTCTGTCTGTCTGTCTGTCTGTCTATGTGTCTGTCTCTCTATCCACCTGCCTGCATATCCCTCTGTCTGTCTCTCTATCTATCTGTCTGTCTGTCTGTCGATGTGTCTGTCTCTCTATCCACCTTCCTGCATATTCCTCTGTCTGTCTCTATATGTCTGTCTCTCTATCTGTCTGTCTGTCTATGTGTCTGTCTCTCTATCCACCTGCCTGCATATCCCTCTGTCTGACTCTATCTGTCTGTCTCTATGTGTCTGTCTCTCTATGTCTGTCTCTCTGTCTGTCTGTCTATGTGTCTGTCTCTCTATCCACCTGCCTGCATATCCCTCTGTCTGACTCTAATCTGTCTGTCTCTCTATCTGTCTGTCTGTCTATGTGTCTGTCTCTCTATTCCACTGCCTGCATATTCCCTCTGTCTGACTCTATCTGTCTGTCTCTCTGTGTCTGTCTCTATATGTCTGTCTCTCTATCTGTCTGTCTGTCTATGTGTCTGTCTCTCTATCCACCTGCCTGCATATCCCTCTGTCTGACTCTATCTGTCTGTCTCTATGTGTCTGTCTCTCTATGTCTGTCTCTCTGTCTGTCTGTCTATGTGTCTGTCTCTCTATCCACCTGCCTGCATATCCCTCTGTCTGACTCTATCTGTCTGTCTCTCTATCTGTCTGTCTGTCTATGTGTCTGTCTCTCTATCCACCTGCCTGCATATCCCTCTGTCTGACTCTATCTGTCTGTCTCTATGTGTCTGTCTCTCTCTGTCTGTCTCTATAAGTGTCTGTCTGTCTATGTGTCTGTCTCTCTATCCACCTGCCTGCATATCCCTCTGTCTGACTCTATCTGTCTGTCTCTATGTGTCTGTCTCTCTATCCACCTGCCTGCATATCCCTCTGTCTGTCTCTCTGTGTGTGTCTGTCTATCTATGTGTCTGTCTGTCGATGTTTCTGTCTCTCTATCCACCTGCCTGCATATCCCTCTGTCTGTCTCTCTATCTGTCTGTCTGTCTATGTGTCTGTCTCTCTATCCACCTGCCTGTATAGCCCTCTGTCTGTGTCTGTATGTCTGTCTGTCTGTCTGTCTGTCTATCTGCCTACCTGTCTGACTTTCAGTTTGCCTGCTATTCTATCACTCTGTCTGTCTGCTGCTTGCTTGCCTTGCCTCTGTTTATCTCACTATTTCTCTGTATTTCTGTCTGCATGTCCACCTCCATCTCTCTGTATGCCTGTCTGTCCACCTGTCTCTCTCCTCTCCCCCAAATTCCTGTTTCAGTGATTTCTCCCGCTCTCCCGGTGAGACGGGTTACAGGTGAATGACAGACAGACCTGCGGGGCTGTCAACAGCTCTGCCTGTCGGGTTCCTGCTAGAAGTTCAGGTGGAGACGCAGAGAAGCAGAGAGAGAGAGAGAGAGAGAGAGAGAGAGAGAGAGAGAGAGAGAGAGAGAGAGAGAGAGAGAGAGAGAGAGAGAGAGAGAGAGAGAGAAAGAGGTTTAGTTGGAGGGGTAGAGGGTGCAGAGAGAGAAAGAGAGAGAGAGGGAGAGAGAGAGAGAGAGAGAAAGAGAGAAAGAGAGAGAGAGAAAGAAAGAGAAAGGCTTAGTTGGGGAGGTAGAGGGTGCAGGGAGAGAGAGAGAGGGAGAGAGAGAGAGAGAGAGAGAGAGAGAGAGAGAGAGAAAAGAAAGAAAGAGAGAAAGGTTTATACTTAGTATTCCCAAGCTCGGTCTCTCATCGCTCAATTTCACCGGAAGTTTTGTTTTTTTGTTCGTATAAATCTTCTTTGGTCACGATTTGCAGACGCGGCACACACACGCCGGAGCGGCAACGATACGTCGAGTGCCGCCGCGCCGCGTTTCGGCAAACGTCGAGGGTTGTTGTTGTTGTTGTTGTTGTTGTTGTTGTTGTTGAACGCCCAGCGCGTGTTGCTTATCTCAGCGTTATCTTAATGAAAGGAAACATTTAGTCAGATTCTCGTTGAGAATTAGACAAAATGTCTCCTTTCATTAAGATAACACTGAGATAAGTCAGTGATTATTCCAATGAAACAATTAAAGCAGATGAGCCTGTGTGTGTGTGTGTATGTGTGTGTGTGTGTGTGTGTGTGTGTAGAGTAAGCCTCAGCAAATGGATATGCCTGTCAGTCATTTATTAAAAAGGTAAATGCGCTTCTAATTGGTTCTTTTTATGTTTGTGTTATGTAACGCGAGACAGAGGGAAGCAGGGTGGTGGCTTAATTGGCCAGTGAATAATCTTTCACCTCTTGAGTGAATCTTAAATGGGAAGCAGCCATATTGGATGCTGTTAATGTCCAACTGTCAATCAAGATGACTCATGAATCGAATGACACACACACACACGCACACACACACACACGCACGCACGCACGCATGCACGCACACTCATTAGATTCTCAGGAATTTATGTTGATGTTGAAAGTAAATTGGATATTTAATGGGTTACACATTTACTTCGGCGAGACTAAATACACAATTATGATATTATCTCTGACTTATATTGATATTTTTTTAAACACCGAAACAATTTGAAATTTGAATTTGAAAAATAATACAACGCAAGTGTTTTTACGAGGACACATATTCAATCTCCCTCTGTTTATGTGGCAGAACGTATCCTAGCAGTCTTATAAAGTTGTCGGAGGTGGGGGTGTTAGAAGTGAGAGCCTCTGACTCTCTAAGAGTGTCATTAAAAAGCATCTTTTATTCATGCCGGCGCTGTGACTCGCCTCAGCCACCATCTTAGAATTAAATCTTTAATGGCCATTGATCTCCTCCCACCCTAGATCCCAATTCAGAGTTTGGAAAAGACTACGAGGCACACAACGGCAACGCTGTCAAAATGAGTGAAACCAGGTCCTCAAACGAGGCAGAAACTTTCCGTCCAGTCTATGAATTTTTTTTCCCCGCAAGGCTTTTGAACGCATTCTTCCCCCGGTCAATACCTTTCGGGGGGAAAAGCCCGGCCTGGCACCTTTTCTGCGTTTGTTTTTCAGTCGTTTTTTTGTGTGAAAAACATGCGGCCGACGTGTCTGCTGCAGTGAGCGTCCTTGTCCTTGACAAGCGACCGGTTTTTTTTCGACGATAGAATGCGGGACGTAAAGCCGCCGGGGAGCGGGGACGGGAGTCGGACCGGAATTAAATCCTCCTCTTGTCTTTATTTTATTTTTTTTCCTCAGGGTTTCTGGCGGAGCCGAGGTGTCCGGGGAAATGATTCAGCAGCGGGGTTCAGAGAGGATTAGAAGACAGTTGATGTAATGGGCCTTTTTACTTTGTTTCTTTTTACTTTGTTAGGGGATCGAGCCTCTTCTTTAACTTGCTTTCGTGGTTTATAGTGTGAGCCGGGAGAGGAGAGTCGCCGCACACCTGTAGGTCATAGAGATAAGCAGGGCGGCTGACTGATTTTCAACCCCCCGCTTCGTTCTGTCCCCACGAATGTAAACATTAGTTTTCTTTGAGTAATGAGGTCACATCACGCCTGTGGTGGGTGTGGAGGGTGGACCTGTGTTAAAGGACTCTGCAACACACCATGTTGGGGCTCACACTCTACTAGAGAGAAGAGAGACCGGATCCTACAGCTATTGTGCGGCAACTTTGCATCTCAGAAGTTGAATCGGTCCGAGCCGCAATATCCCTGCAAATATTGTGAATATGCTGATCCCTCCAATTTGTGTTGTTTGTATTTATTCTTTTGCACATTCTTTTCCGCTAAGCATCGCCATGTTTTATTTCGCATGGCATATCCCGCATGTGTACGTGACGAATTAAATAGGGGGCGGCCCGTAGCCAAGTGTCGACGTGTCCCCTGAGCGAGACGCCACCTTAACCCTAACTGCTCCTGACACGTCGGTGGTTACCTTGCGTGGTCGACGCACCGCCGTCGGTGTATGAATGGGTGAACGTGAGGCGACGCTGTACTGTGAAGTGCTTTGGATAAAAGCGCGATATAAATGCAATCCATTTATCATAACCGTCTTGAATCTGGAATGCACACGACACACAAGTCAACAACGCCACCCATGGCCACGCAAAAACCGAAACAAAATTAGAGCGCACACACACACAGAAGCACGTGGATGTCTATGTCTCTGCGTGTCAGCGTGACGCCAGCTCTTCTGCTCTGCTTCTCTGTGGTGTGTAAACAAGAGGCTGGTGCCATGCACTGCACTGCACAGCGGTCTCCAGGATAGCGTAAGGGAGTGTGTAAGGGAGAAGCCGGGATATCATTACTTGTGAGGACCCGAAGGGGTTTCTGGGAGGAGGGGGAGGAGGGGGGGGGGGGGGGGGCGGGGGAGAGACTGCCAAACAAGAATATTAGATTCCAATCCTGGCAGGTTGTTCATTTTATGTATCCATCTCATTTATGCACACACACACACACACACACACACACATACACACACACTCACCGGTTCTCGTCAGCATACATACATACACACGCAGGCACACACACGCACACACACACACACACACACCACTTTTTCTCATTCATACACTGTTTCTCTTAAGCATACATACATACAGTATATACATACATACATACATACATACATACATACATACAGACAGACAGACAGACAGACAGACAGACAGACAGACAGACAGACAGACAGACAGACACACACACACTTTTTCTCATTCATACACTTTCTCTTCAGCATACATACACACACACACACACACACACACACACACACACACACATACACACACACTCACCGGTTCTCGTCAGCATACATACATACACACGCAGGCACACACACGCACACACACACACACACACACACACTTTTTCTCATTCATACACTGTTTCTCTTAAGCATACATACATACAGTATATACATACATACATACATACAGTATACACAGACAGACAGACAGACAGACAGACAGACAGACAGACACACACACACTTTTTCTCATTCATACACTTTCTCTTCAGCATACATACACACACACACACACACACACACATTTCTGCCCATAGTGAGTGTGTTGCGTTGGCTCCACATGTGAATGTTTGATGGAACGTTGCAGTGGCTCTGGCTCTGATAACGTGATCGCGTGTGTTCCCCTGATCCCACAGCAATATGTCACAATTGTGATTTATTCCCCAGCATGCAACAGACAGCACAATCAGACGGACCCACGTCCATCCTGTACATCCTCATTCTAATCTGCGGGATCAGCCTCTGTAAACACAGGGGAGGCCCGCAACACGTAGGCTGTACGCTCTTCACCCACTGACTGGCTGTTTGTGAGAAACGGCAGGCTGTTTTTTTTATGTGACTGCTGCTGACGGTTAACATTGATGCCAAATGTGAGTCAAGATTCCCGAAGGTTAATCGTCACATACACAGAAAAAGTGTCGATGCCGCCAAAAAGTGGCGGAATGCGCAACTGTCACGATCGCGATCGTGTCTCCGGGCTCCCGGGCGCCGGTGCCGCCCCTGGATGATTAGCGGCACCTGCGCTACGTTCGCGTCTGACCGCAATGAATCAGTCACAAGAATGAAGCCCTCGGCTGTCCACTCACTGTTCGGACCATTGCTAATGTTATGTTTTAGGTGTCGGTTTACACATTACTTGTTGTATTGTTAAGTCGATGGACTACCTGTTTTGGATGCCTGCCTACCTGTCTGTCTGTCCCTCACCTGTCTGCCTGCCTGTCTCACGGTAATTAAATAACATTTCTGTTCGGCATAACCCCGAGTCCTGAGTCTTGCGTTTGTGTCCTCCTGCCCCACATCGTGACAGCAACAGAGCAATACAAATAACACACATATCACAATTGAAGGGATCAGAATCAGAATATCCACAGAATTTACAGTCTTTACAGCAAACAGAGCAGCTTTTTTTTGTGAATAATGTTAATAATAATAATAATAATAATAATAATGATGACTGACTGCAACAACAATGATAATATCATAGTAAGAATAAAAATAATAATAGGAAATAAGTACGTAATACAAAAAGGCCACGGGAATTGGTGGCATGGGAACTTGAGGAAAAAAACCAAGAAAACAAAATAAATTCCGCCATCGATGTTCTAATCGTGCGCCCGGTGATTCATGGCACAAAGAAAGCGGGGCCCTCTCCCAAAACAAAACGAAAGAAGGGGAAAAAAATACAATTATATAGCAGCTTAGGAAGGCTAAAACTGGGCAGGGAGAGAACCAGTATTGATTTGTGTTTATCTGCTTGTCTTTGTCTTATCGTGACCTTGGAGGGGAGGATATTTCGAGCGATTTTCGTGCGGGCTGCTTCACCACCACCACCACCACCACCACCAGGGTTCCTCCTCCTCGCCCCGCCCCGCCCCGGCTACCTCAGCAGGGATTATGTTCGGGGCGGATCTGGCTGTTGTTTGGCTGCGGAGCAAAACTAATGCCGCTGGTAACTCTAGAGAAGTCCAATAGTATCCGACAACGCCCCACAGCCCCCCCCCTTCCCTAATTCGACATTTTGGCTTTAAAAGCTTTATCGACCCCCACACCCCCCCCCCCCCCCCCCGCCCCCGCCCTACACACACCCCCTCCTCCTATTCACTCACGGCCAAATGACGACAAATTAAAACAGGACGTATAGCAGTCTCCCCAAACAAAGGGGTGGCTGAGCTGTTAAGTCGTTTCCATATATATATCCCGTCCTCCATAATAATAATAATGCACACTGCGTTATGCTGGTAGCGGTAGTTTCCTGGTCATAACCGTACATCACGATTGAAATTCTTCGGATGACAAATCAATGGAGAGCCACCCCGGAGTCGGTGCACTCCGGCATTTTAGGAGCATATATAGTTAGTAACCATACGGATGACGAGCTCGCCAACACGTCGCGGACGCACACACACGTCAAAATGTCAGCTTTCACGTTCCCACTCTTGTAAAATGGTGGCAGTTTGTGCGATATATATATATATGCTGCAAAAACCTCTTTTTCCTTTATAACTGTTCCACCGTAATCGTCGCTCTGGTTGTTTGAAGCCATTTTAACCACTCTGTCCTCCTCCAGCTCTCTCTGTCAATCTAATTGTCATCTCCATCTCTATACGGAATTACTGCGGCCGGGATCCCAAAGCGAGGCTGTTAATGTGTTGTACCATCGCTGGAGGATACAGGAAGCAATTATATTAAAAGTTAACGTAAAGTAAAGTAGGAAAGGTAAAGTTAAAGGTAGAGTAAGGTATAATATAGTAAGGTAGGAAAGGTAAGGGAAGGTAATACGGTAGGGTAGGTTAAAGGGGACATATTATGCCACCAGTGTGATTAGCCATTGCAAGCCGTTTCACAATTGCCATGTGACTACCGTCTAGTGACATCACAAGTGGGACTGTCCACCTAGACGTATGCTGACTAGATCAGTTTACCTGTCGGTACAGTACAGTCCACTGGGTAGGCTGGTAGACTGATCTAGTAATCATACATCTAGGTGGACATTCCCACTTGTGATGTCACTAGACGGGGGTCACATGAAAGGCAATTGTGAAACATCTTGCGATGGCTAATCACACTCACACCTGGTGGCATAATATGTCCCCTTTAATGTAAGGTTTGGTTGGGTAGGGTAGGGTATGGTATATTAATGTAGGAAAGGTAATGTAAGGTAATAAGTATACGATGATAAGGGTAAATGTATAATTAGGTTGGAAAGAATAAGTTAATCTATTGTATTATACGTTGAATTATGGGAGGATAAGGCAAGATAAGGCAATGTAGGACCTATACAGTCGGGTAGGACATAAGGGGAACGTGGGACAGGTGAGGTGAGACAGGAAGACAGGTAGAGGAGTAAGGGAGTTTGTGGACGAACCCTTGATCTCCTTCTCGTTCCTGAACCAGCGCAGGTCGGCTGCAGGCTTGCTGCCCTGGGTGATGCACGTCAGGGTGATCTGGTCTCCTTCTAGGGCAGGCTTTACTAATCCGTCAATCTCTGGTTTCTCTGGCACCCCTAGAGGAGAAGAGGGAAACAACACAAAGAGAGACATCAGATATATATACTCTAATACTTTCAAAGCTGCTATATGCTACAGTGTGACACAGAGCATTTTAAAATGGGTACTGCAGTCCAAATTCACAATAAGAACGTGGGTGTTTGCCAATTTGTTTCATATCTTGGCAACCCAGAAAATAGTGAATCACTCAAAACAAAACAGAAACACAGCATTGTTGTCAAAGATGCCAGTATCTCTACTTTGCATATTTTCTGAATCTCTGGTGATGGATCATGGTCATTTTATGATCTAGTACAGTTCAGTTTTTACATACAGCACCCAATAATTTGTAAAGACCAGTAACGAATTGAGTGTGTGTGTGTGTGTGTGTGTGCGTGTGTGTGTGTGTGTGTGTGTGTGTGTGGTGTGTGTGTGTGCCTGGTGCATGAGACCTCATTCTCATGATGAGTACTTTAAATGTACAGTGAGCGGGCCTGTGTTCCTATTCAATAGGCAAATAAGCAATCAGTGTGTCCACATCTGCCTGAATGAGAGCTCTATCGATCGCCGGCAAACGACCTTGTCTTCCAGAGCTCCTCCTAAACGAGTCGACGAGCGCAGAATCCTAAAGATCCCCTCCTTTTGACGCCCTCGCACGTCGTCTATAACAAACGGGCAGATGTGCAACTCTACCGGTGTCATACCATATGCTAATCCGCCGCCTGCTAACCGCTATCTCGAAAATACCAATATCGTGAACACATATTGTGCCCGGATAGAAGTACAGCAACAGACGACCGGAGTTCCTGTTCCACCGCAGATTGGTAAATCCGTGCTGCCGTGTTTCGTATGGAAATATTTCAAAATGCAATATTGGAGAAATATTGGTGGCGCACTGGAGAATATGGGGTTCTGCTGTGTAGCGTGTGTGTGTGTGTGTGTGTGTGTGTGTGTGTGTGTGTGTGTGTGTGTGTGTGTGTGTGTGTGTGTGTGTGTGTGTGTGTGTGTGTGTGTGTGTGTGTGTGTGTGTGCGGTGGTGTCACATGGATCCATCATACTACACATCAGGTCCGTGGTGCATCAGGGGGCGCGATGAAAACGCACGACACGCATTTTCATTTCCATACGTGGTCCCGGGGGGGAAGGGGGGAGGGGGGGGGAGCCAGTAGGCGAGCGACAGCGGAAATATCTTCACGACGTGCGCTGGGAAATCCATCTGTTTTTTTGCTCCCCCGCCCAGACTTCGAGGGACGGGGGAGCAACAGTCCTTACAGGACAGCGTGGAATTGACCTGTCCTGATCAGACGTCTGACTCCATCCAGCATGTGGTTTTAAGGCGGACGGGTTAGACCATTAGAACGCCCCCCCCGGGATAGAAAAGGGATCTGGGATGATTGGTTCTTTATTGTCAACACTGCATTTCCCCGCGCAAGCAAATGTGTCAACGCTAGGTCGACGTTGCCATTGAATGCTAATGCGATCGGGATATGGAAACAGCCCATTGCCCTTTGGTGCACTCATAGCCTTTTTGCTATAAGCACACTTTTCAGTGGAGTTTTTGTGTGTATATATATACAGTATATACCCTATAGCACTAACTTTGTACCCTATAGCACTAACCTGTGCGTTTGTATGTCTTGGCATCATTATCATAATAGTACTTCGCATTATTTAGCAAATTGTATGTTCTTAGATGTTGTTACTGCACTTCGAATGGCACTTATGCTCTTATCCCAAACTATTATGCAGGCAACCTAGCAATTATGAAGCTCGTTCCATTAGCCTTGCAACTATGAATGCTTGAAACCTGCTCTATTCTTATCTTTATGTACCACAGCGATATATTGCGGTCTCCTTCAACAAATGTACTCTTTGTAAGTGGCTTTGGATAAAAAAAACGCCAAATGCAGTGGCCGTAATGCAAGGAGATGGGCATCAGGGTAAATGTGTCGGGCGGTTGTGCTAAGCGGATGAGAGTTGAAGAGTTCAGCATCCTGCTAGCACACTCTGTGTAAAAATGTGTTAAATATAACGCTCGTGAAATGTTGTGTTGTTTCACTGGTCGTGTATGCGTGTGGAATAGCGATCAGACAATCTTCTCACTTCTCACCTCCCTGAGAGAACTCTTTCTATTGAGCGTCTATTGTTTGTTTGTCGTTGCAGACGTTCTGCTAAGGGCTCCGCTAAGCCCGGCGCACCCATTAACATCAGTGAAATAATTAGCACATTATAACGGGGAGGTGCTGAGAAAATAGTAGTTTAGCCATAAGCAGACAGGCACAACACATCGCTGGTGGGAGGCGAGCATAACACGTTTGGACAAAATGTTCCAAATTAATGCAAAAAACAACAACAACAACAACATCATCATCCTAATATCGGTACAATGAATGCGAGCGCAGACTTCTTATACCGTCTTTCTCTGTGAACGTCATTGTTTACAGTCTGACGATGAAGTGAGAATGGAAGTGGAGTTGACCGAGAGTACGACGACGGAACGATTTCACACAGTCGTGCTAAAAGGAAGAAAAACGAGACATAAATATTTCAGCGCACACTCTTTACAACTGTAAACAACCCCCCAGCGTTCCTTCCACGATAATTATATAATCGGACCGCGAAAGCCAAATACAACTTTTCCCGCCACGATATCCGCACGTTCACTTATGGCGGTCGATTCATTCCTACTCTTCCCCAGCACCACCGGCCCACCGATCCTGTTCAAATCGCCACCGAGCCGACGATATTCACGAGCTCAAAGCGTTTGTTTGTCCAATTCCGCCCGTCTCCGAACGGAACCCAGCATGCAGATCACACGTCAAATATAGTCTGCTTTACAGAGATTAGGTGGGCCGCCTGTCGAGACGGCCCCTGTTTGACAAAAATGAAAACCTGAACGGTCGGGTGTGTTGACTTTTAGTCATGTGATGGTGGCGGTGGCTGCGGTGGTGGTGGTGGTGGAGGTGATGGTAGAGGTGGTAGACATTGTGGAGGTGATGGTGGGCGTTGGTGGAGGTGGTGGCGGTGGATTTTGTGGCGCTGGTGGCGGTGTCGGTGGTGGTGGCGGTGATGATGGTGGTAGTGGTGGGGGCGGTGTCTGTGAGGGTGGTGGTGGATTGGTGGTGATAGTTGTGGTGTCGGTGATAGTTGTGGTGGTGGTGGTGGTGGTGGACGTGGTCGTCTGCTCACCCAGCACGGTGAGGTAGGCCTTGGCGGTCCGCACGGGCATGGTGAACAGGGAGCAGGTGTACATGCCCTCGTCGGCCAGCGTCACGTCACTCAAGGCTGATGGTCAGCTCCGCGGACGTGGCCTGGACAGCTCGATTTCGGTTGTCCTTAAGGCTGAGGAGAGAGAGAGAGAGAGACTTCTGCTAACACTGTTCCATGTGGGAATATCCTGATCTGTTCCACCGGCCTGAGTTGTGTCATGGACCAAGAGGGAAAGGGTAACTGGTCATTTCGTGGGTCTGCAGATTGCTTAATATAAAACTTTTCAAGCGCTTAGATGTCAAATACTGAGCTATCAGGTTCAATTTATCACACACACACACACGTGCACACGCACACACACACACGTACACACACGTGTACACACACACACACGTACACACACGTGTACACACACACACACACACAAACCCATATGTATATTTATGTGTGTGGATCTATGTGTGTATTTGTGCTTCGTGTGTGTACGTGTATATGTTTTTATGTGCAAGTGCGTGCATGTGTGTGTGTGTGTGTGTGTGTGTGTGTGTGTGCGTCTGTGTGTGTATGTGTACGTGTGTGTACGTGTGTGTGTGTGTGTGTGTGTGTGTGTGTAATGTCAAACCTTCCCCGTATTCAGCACGCGGCGCGATGAAAGCTTTGAAGCAGCCTGTGCCTCGCCAATTTACGGCAGCAACCGCTTTTAAAAAGTTTTCCAAAGTAAAAAAATATCAGAACGGAACGCCGCCTGACAGATAATTACACACAGATAGCAAAACTTTTCTTTTTTCCATCACCACCCCCACCCCCGAAGAAAATAAATCAGAGCGGACCATAGTTCAACTTTGAAAAGTTCGCAAAAACACAGCCGCTGTGAAACACACACCGTCTTATATATTATCCCGGAGATTGGCGCCGCAACAAATCTAAACTGTAAATCTCGCCCGATCCCCTAACAAGTCCCTTCTCCCGGTGACAAGAGCTATAAAACAATATGGTGGGGTGGGGAGGGGAGGGGGGGGAGGTGTGTGTGTGTGTGTAGGGGGTGGGAGGGGGTAACAGAGGATGGGAATAGAATCCACGGCAGGATAAAGGAGAGGAGTTAAGGGACCGTTTTATGAGCGGGCGTTGCGTGAGGTGTACGGGGACTCTCAGTTTTTGGCGATCACCTTGGGAGGGAGCAAAGGCGATCGTTTCTCTGCTGCGACCTTGGGAGTGTGTGTAGGGGGGGGGGTGGGGGAGGAGGGAGGGGGGCGGAGGGGGGGCGGAGGGGGCCCCGGCCCTCTCGTCTCCATTGTTGTGGTCCCTGCGGTGTGTTTTGGCTCAGGTGTCATCATATCGACGGCTTTTTTCACATCTGTTTTCGCCCCGGATATTTATTCCCCCGGCCGTTACGTATTTATGTTTCCGGTGGTGGTGAATATATTTCATGGCGTGAGGGGTGTTTCCGAAAAAAAATACAAAAATAAAAAATACAAAAACCCTCTCCACTTCAACATGGCTGTTGGAGAGTCAGGTTTGGAGGAGCTGCAGATGCCTTCCGATAAACAGGAGTAGGACTCTCTGAGACTCTCATTCGATGCAGATGCATGCACGATTATTATGATTCCAAATTCTTATTTATTCCAATTTTAACTACCAGGCGGGAAGTTGATCCGTTACAAGCCCTGTAATGGCTAATCAACATTGCACATCGCAGGTGGTAAAATCGAGGCCCTTTTAATTTCGATATACACCTATAGACAACAAGAACAACCCACAACCTGCCCGACCGCCAAGGCCAACGCCAGCAAGCTTGAAAATAAACCGCCGTTTATCTGTTTCATGCGAAAAATGACGTGAACCTCTGGGCCCTGTCAAAGCCCTTTGAATCATAGTCATCTCTTAACGTCTATTTAAAGACGACATTGGAGCTCATGTCCTTGCTAATTTCGTAAATCTATTTAACAAAGACGCAAGGAAGACCGACGTATGATAATGTGCGTCTCTCTCTTGCTCATAGTATATACTGTGTATATATATATATACAGTATATATAAATCAAATAATAGTCTCTGATACTCCTTGTAGAGTCAGCATGTCGGGGTTATAATGCAGTACGGATATTGCAGTATATATATGACGGTACAATAATACGAAAGTATACAGATATTTCCCTGGCGTAACAAAATAGACTGCGCTCTCTCTCTCTCTCTCTCTCTCTCTCTCTCTCTCTCTCTCTCTCTCTCTCTCTCTCTCTCTCCTCTCTCCTCGCCCTCTCTCTCTCTCCCTCTCCCTCTTCTCCACCCCGTGTCGTGACGTGTGTGTGTGTGTGTGTGTGTGTGTGTGTGTGTGTGTCCTACAGCAGCATGCGGTAGGTAGGTCCTGGTGAACGCATGAAGAAACCTCTCGTCTGGCCCAGAAGCAAGCAGCGCTGGCTACCAATTACTGTACAGAGAATATACATCACGTATAAAAATACCAAAATAAAAGCCTCTGAGAGGTGAGAGGGGTAATGGTGGCGGTGGAGAACCACACACACACGCACATGCATCCATGCGTGTGTGTGTGTGTGTGTGTGTGTGTGTGTGTGTGTGTGTGTGTGTGTGTGCGCGGAGTGCCCAGATGGGCTGTTGACAGGGAGCAGAAATCCAGTTAAATGTACATTCACAAATTTGCACTTTTCTCATTATAAAACCGTGTCACATGAATGCACAAACACCTGCCAGGGCTCCATACCAGTACACACATGCACGCACATGAGCGCGCACACACACACACACACACACACACACACACACACACACACACACACACACACACACACACACACACACACACACACACCACACACACACCCCCCACACACACACACGCATACACCCACGCACACACACACACACAACACACACAGACACATCCTGCACCGCTCAATACCAACACTATACACACACACACACACACACACACACACACACACACACACACACACACACACCCTCTCACATCAACACACACACACACACACACATACACACACAGCACAGACACACACAGGGACACACACACACACACACACACACACACACACACACACACACACACACACACACACACACACACACACACACTCTCACCAACATATCTAGGGAGAAGAGTGGGAGGGGTGTGAGAGGGCGGGGGGCAGGATTGTACAATAATAGAGGCGGGGAGAGAAGGGAGGGAGGGAGGGAGGGAGGGACGAGGGAGGAAGGAGGAGGGAGGGAGGGAGGTGGAGGAGGGAGGAGGGAGAGTGGAGGGAGGAAGGAGGGAGGGAGGGGAAGGGAGGGAGGGAGGGAGAGAAGGTAGGAGGGAGGGAGGGAGGAGGGCAGGTAGAAGGGAGGGAGGGTGCGAGAGAGGAGGATGTGCGAACGCAAGAAACAATGGGCTTCCACGATTGCTTGTGCCTAGAAACTGCTCCATATCAATTATTCTTTGCACAATCACACACACACACACACACACACGCACATACACGCACACCACACACTCACCACACACACACAAATCGACACAAACACATCTATAGACACCACACTAATTGAAACACACGACTTGAAAGGTGAATCATTACTGAGGCGAGACGCCGGCGACGTCATCGATCGCCCGGCACGCTCTGTGACGCGCGGATCAGCGCAGAGCCGAAGGTCCTCCGTAACGCACGGGAGGGAACGGAATTTCTCTCGGCAGCACACTTACGGTCCAAGCGGAGTGGAAAATCATAAACACATGAAGCAGACAGAAAGGAAGCATTGGAATATACTGTAGGTGACTTATGACCTCTGGCATACATACATGCAGACAATACATACATGGTCCATACTCACCTTATTCTCTATATTGATTCATTCTATATTTATCATTTTATATATTTTTTTCATTCTATATATTTTTCAGCATATAATTTCTATATAATTCTATATAATTGTCAATTTTGTATACTGCCTTTTATATATGTTTTATATTTCTCATTCCTACTGTTTTTTTTACTGTAAATATTGTAAATATTCTCGATGTTCTGGTTCTGATTTCAAGTGCTTGAAATCTTGAATCTTGAATCTTGAATATAGATTTGAATGGCCTGCTGTTGCACCAGTGCTTTTCTCGTACTTAGCATACATAGCGGTTTTCTTCTTTACTTCTTTTGTATTTATATTGTGTATTTCGCACAAATTAACTACAGCGAGATCCTCTACATAACACACTGACATGCAAGACATGACACAATGAATGAAGTTGCTTTCTTCAATCCTCATATTTAATTCCGTGCAATGTTCTGTGAGATGTCAGGTTCGGTGTGATAGTGGTTCGTAGATATTGGTAAGTAAGTCATTTTTAATGAGTTTTATTTATAGAGTGTCTTTCAAAACCAGAGTTACAATGAAATCAGACGAGAAATGGAAACAAACAGAAAAAGTTATGTTATAATTGTTGCAAACAGAAAAATAGAGGGATAGAAATAGGATGCTAAAGACAGTGAAATAGCAATATAAAAGCATTCAAAGGACATAAGGGAAACACACTTGTTGCAAAACAAAGCGCTTGCAATACAAGTGAGTTTTTAAAAGCATCTTTATTACTCACAAGTGTACAATAACAACTGGATTCAGTCCACGAATATGTCCGCCCATTCATTCCTTTCCAAACTTGCTCTCCCCTAGTGGCTATAATAAATAAACCATACGCAGTTAGTTAGTTTATATTGTATTTTAGGCAGGCAATAGGGCAATAGTCTCTCCAGCCTTTGTGTTGTAAAACCACGGTTGGAACACCAACCTCAACGTTTGCCTGTAGACTGTAAAAACTATTGATGTAGACCTAAGTGGCCGTAACGTCACCCATTAGGTGACACACAACACTCAACCGACAGTGGAAACGGGTCCATAAAATAGAACGCTATGGCCAAACCTCATTCATATTCAACCCTTAATAACTTTTTCATGGAATAAAAGGCGGACCTCTCAAACATGTAATCATAAATACATAAATATGGAGATGAATAGCCACTTAGATCCGAACCGAACAAAGGAATGTATTACGAGAAATAAATCACATTTCCCCCACGGACTTAAAGTGTTGACCGCCGTTTTTGTATCCCGCCACCCGCCACCCACACAGGTCGTGAGAGGAACTCCACGCCGATACGGCTCGCCAACAGCTCGGTCATGGCCGCCGCTTGGGCTGGCCGCCAATCTGGAGGCACATTCCTCATTCCTTCATATTATTTGTGTTTGAAACCACACAGCTCCCTGGTCAGTGGCTTTCTAATTATTTAGCTGCCCAGGCCTCCCGCGTGTCCAACTCGCTTGTAACTTTATTTGCCATAGCTCTTTATCACAATTACCGGTCTCCGCAGGGCTCTTGAAGGCCGGGCAAACTCTTGTCAAAACTGTTTTCCCCCTAAAGCACCCCCCCCCGCCATGGATTGTGAAACACAGAGCTAGAGAGTCAAGGAATTAACTGCTCGTGCTGCGGCGGGCTCTCTCTCTGTGGCTTTCTTTTAAAGTGATATCACACAGTTGTGTACGACTTGCAAGGCAACGGACACACACTTGGGAATTGCGCGCCCACACTCGCCACACACACACACACACAAACACACGCTTGCATTAATAGATAATTAGATGAAGTGGCCCATCTGGACTGACTTTGATGGAGAGAGATGTGTGTGAGAGAGAGAGAGATAGAGAGAGAGAGAGAGAGAGAGAGAGAGAGAGAGTTATACTTGGTACATCCTTGGATCATCTTCTTAAAGTGATTTGGTTGATGGTCGTCGCAGCAGGGAAATGGAAGGGCTGAATGAAACGCTTGTCAGGGCCGAGGTCACAGCAGCACGACGCAGGCGGGAGCCAATCGGGAGTCTCAACACTTTGTTACACTAAACACCTCTGAGGAGGAGGAGGAGGAGGAGGAGGAGGATGTGAGGGCTTTTAGATGATGTCTGCTGTGTGCTATGAAGCACCCTGGCCTGTATCTGTGTATAGGTAGGCCTGTGTATTGGTATTGATTGGCCTGGGATTACCTGGGATGGGAGTTCATTCATTAGGTGCCTTGCCAATCGCCAAGATTTGCCAAATTCTCAACATTTTCTTCTGTTCTATTATTATGATTAACATTCCATCTTGTCATGCGCACAATATCCCACATGTCAACTGCTTCAATAAAAAAATCTAATCCCCAAATTATCGTCTGTATTTACACAGCCTTGCATTGACGGCTGTCTCGATTATTTGCCGAATTGCAATAATAAAAACCTCTCTCTCTCTCTCTCTCTCTCTCTCCTCTCTCTCTCTCTCTCTCTCTCTCTCTCTCTCTCTCTCTCTCTCTCTCTCTCTCTCTCTCTCTCTCTTCTCTCTCTCTCTCTCTCTCTCTCTCAGCCTTAAGGGACAACCGAATCGAGCTGGTCCAGGCCACGTCCGCGGAGCTGACCATCAGCCTGAGTGACGTGACGCTGGCCGACGAGGGCATGTACACCTGCTCCCTGTTCACCATGCCCGTGCGGACCGCCAAGGCCTACCTCACCGTGCTGGGTGAGCAGACGACCACGTCCACCACCACCACAACTATCACCGACACCACAACCACCGCCACATCCACCACCACCCTCACAGACACCTGCCCCCACCACTACCACCATCATCACCGCCACCACCACCGACACCGCCACCAGCGCCACAAAATCCACCGCCACCACCTCCACCAACGCCCACCATCACCTCCACAATGTCTACCACCTCTACCATCACCTCCACCACCACCACCACCGCAGCCACCGCCACCATCACATGACTAAAAGTCAACACACCCGACCGTTCAGGTTTTCATTTCTGTCAAACAGGGGCCGTCTCGACAGGCGGCACACCTAATCTCTGTAAAGCAGACTATATTTGACGTGTGATCTGCATGCTGGGTTCCGTTCGGAGACGGGCGGAATTGGACAAACAAACGCTTTGAGCTCGTGAATATCGTCGGCTCGGTGGCGATTTGAACAGGATCGGTGGGCCGGTGGTGCTGGGGAAGAGTAGGAATGCATCGACCGCCCATAAGTGAACGTGTGGAAAGTTGTATTTGGCTTTCGCGGTCCAATTATATAATTATCGTGGAAGGAACGCTGCGGGGTTGTTTACAGTTGTAAAGAGTGTGCGTTGAAATATTTATGTCTCGTTTTTCTTCCTTTTAGCACGACTGTGTGAAATCGTTCCGTCGTCGTACTCTCGGTCAACTCCACTTCCATTCTCACTTCATCGTCAGACTGTAAACAATGACGTTCACAGAGAAAGACGGTATAAGAAGTCTGCGCTCGCATTCATTGTACCGATATTAGGATGATGATGTTGTTGTTGTTGTTGTTTTTTGCATTAATTTGGAACATTTTGTCCAAACGTGTTATGCTCGCCTCCCACCAGCTGTCTCCTGTGGCTAAACTACTATTTTCTCAGCCCTCCCCGTTATAATGTGCTATTATTCACTGATGTTAAATGGATGCGCTGGGCTTAGCGGAAGCCCTTAGCAGAACGTCTGCAACGACAAACAACAATAGACGCTCAATAGAAAGAGTTCTCTCAGGGAGGTGAGAAGTGAGAAGATTGTCTGATCGCTATTCCACACGCATACACGACCAGTGAAACAACACAACATTTCACGAGCGTTATATTTAACACATTTTTACACAGAGTGTGCTAGCAGGATGCTGAACTCTTCAACTCTCATCCGCTTAGCACAACCGCCCGACACATTTACCCTGATGCCCATCTCCTTGCATTACGGCCACTGCATTTGGCGTTTTTTTTATCCAAAGCCACTTACAAAGAGTACATTTGTTGAAGGAGACCGCAATATATCACTGTGGTACATGAAGATAAGAACAGAGCAGGTTTCAAGCATTCATAGTTGCAAGGCTAATGGAACGAGTTTCATAATTGCTAGGTTGCCTGCGTAATAGTTTGGGATAAGAGCATAAGTGCCATTCGAAGTGCAGTACCAACATCTCAGAACATACAATTTGCTAAATAATGCGAAGTACCATTATGATAATGATGCCAAGACATACAAACGCGCAGGTTAGTGCTATAGGGTACAAAGTTAGTGCTATAGGGTATATACTGTATATATACACACAAAAACTCCACTGAAAAGTGTGCTTATAGCAAAAAGGCTATGAGTGCACCAAAGGGCAATGGGCTGTTTCCATATCCCGATCGCATTAGCATTCAATGGCAACGTCGACCTAGCGTTGACACATTTGCTTGCGCGGGGAAATGCAGTGTTGACAATAAAGAACCAATCATCCCAGATCCCTTTTCTATCCCGGGGGGGGCGTTCTAATGGTCTAACCCGTCCGCCTTAAAACCACATGCTGGATGGAGTCAGACGTCTGATCAGGACAGGTCAATTCCACGCTGTCCTGTAAGGACTGTTGCTCCCCCGCCCAGACTTCGAAGTCTGGGCGGGGAGCAAAAAAACAGATGGATTTCCCAGCGCACGTCGTGAAGATATTTCCGCTGTCGCTCGCCTACTGGCTCTCCCCCCCCCCCCCCCCCCCTCCCCCCCCGGGACCACGTATGGAAATGAAAATGCGTGTCGTGCGTTTTCATCGCGCCCCCTGATGCACCACGGACCTGATGTGTAGTATGATGGATCCATGTGACACCACCGCCCCCCCCCCCCCCCCCCCCCCCCCCCCCACACAGACACACACACACACCACACACACGCTACACAGCAGAACCCCATATTCTCCAGTGCGCCACCAATATTTCTCCAATATTGCATTTTGAAATATTTCCATACGAAACACACGGCGGCACGGATTTACCAATCTGCGGTGGAACAGGAACTCCGGTCGTCTGTTGCTGTACTTCTATCCGGGCACAATATGTGTTCACGATATTGGTATTTTCGAGATAGCGGTTAGCAGGCGGCGGATTAGCATATGGTATGACACCGGTAGAGTTTCACATCCGCCCGTTTGTTATAGACGACGTGTGAGGGCGTCAAAAGGAGGGGATCTTTAGGATTCTGCGCTCGTCGACTCGTTTAGGAGGAGCTCTGGAAGACAAGGTCGTTGCCGGCGATCGATAGAGCTCTCATTCAGGCAGATGTGGACACGCTGATTGCTTATTTCTATTGAATAGGAACACAGGCCCGCTCACTGTACATTTAAAGTACTCATGATGAGAATGAGGTCTCGTGCAACCAGGCACACACACACACACACACACACACACACACTCACACACACACACGCACACACTCAATTCGTTACTGGTCTTTACAAATTATTGGGTGCTGTATGTAAAAACTGAACTGTACTAGATCATAAAATGACCATGATACATCACCAGAGATTCAGAAAATATGCAAAGTAGAGATACTGGCATCTTTGACAACAATGCTGTGTTTCTGTTTTGTTTTGAGTGATTCACTATTTTCTGGGTTGCCAAGATATGAAACAAATTGGCAAACACTGACGTTCTTATTGTGAATTTGGACTGCAGTACCCATTTTAAAATGCTCTGTGTCACACTGTAGCATATAGCAGCTTTGAAAGTATTAGAGTATATATATCTGATGTCTCTCTTTGTGTTGTTTCCCTCTTCTCCTCTAGGGGTGCCAGAGAAACCAGAGATTGACGGATTAGTAAAGCCTGCCCTAGAAGGAGACCAGATCACCCTGACGTGCATCACCCAGGGCAGCAAGCCTGCAGCCGACCTGCGCTGGTTCAGGAACGAGAAGGAGATCAAGGGTTCGTCCACAAACTCCCTCACTCCTCTAACCTGTCTTCCTGTCTCACCTCACCTGTCCCACGTTCCCCTTATGTCCTACCCGACTGTATAGGTCCTACATTGCCTTATCTTGCCTTATCCTCCCATAATTCAACGTATAATACAATAGATTAACTTATTCTTTCCAACCTAATTATACATTTACCCTTATCATCGTATACTTATTACCTTACATTACCTTTCCTACATTAATATACCATACCCTACCCTACCCAACCAAACCTTACATTAAAGGGGACATATTATGCCACCAGGTGTGAGTGTGATTAGCCATCGCAAGATGTTTCACAATTGCCTTTCATGTGACCCCCGTCTAGTGACATCACAAGTGGGAATGTCCACCTAGATGTATGATTACTAGATCAGTCTACCAGCCTACCCAGTGGACTGTACCGACAGGTAAACTGATCTAGTCAGCATACATCTCGGTGGACAGTCCCACTTGTGATGTCACTAGACGGTAGTCACATGGCAATTGTGAAACGGCTTGCAATGGCTAATCACACTGGTGGCATAATATGTCCCCTTTAACCTACCCTACCGTATTACCTTCCCTTACCTTTCCTACCTTACTATATTATACCTTACTCTACCTTTACCTTTCCTACTTTACTTTACGTTAACTTTTAATATAATTGCTTCCTGTATCCTCCAGCGATGGTACAACACATTAACAGCCTCGCTTTGGGATCCCGGCCGCAGTAATTCCGTATAGAGATGGAGATGACAATTAGATTGACAGAGAGAGCTGGAGGAGGACAGAGTGGTTAAAATGGCTTCAAACAACCAGAGCGACGATTACGGTGGAACAGTTATAAAGGAAAAAGAGGTTTTTGCAGCATATATATATATATCGCACAAACTGCCACCATTTTACAAGAGTGGGAACGTGAAAGCTGACATTTTGACGTGTGTGTGCGTCCGCGACGTGTTGGCGAGCTCGTCATCCGTATGGTTACTAACTATATATGCTCCTAAAATGCCGGAGTGCACCGACTCCGGGGTGGCTCTCCATTGATTTGTCATCCGAAGAATTTTAATCGTGATGTACGGTTATGACCGGGGAAACTACCGCTACTAGCATAACGCAGTGTGCATTATTATTATTACGGAGGACGGGATATATATATCGAAACGACTTAACAGCTCAGCCACCCCTTTGTTTGGGGAGACTGCTATACGTCCTGTTTTAATTTGTCGCCATTTGGCCGTGAGTGAATAGGAGGAGGGGGTGTGTGTAGGGCGGGAGGGGGGGAGGGGGGGGGGGGGGTCGATAAAGCTTTTTAAAGCCAAAATGTCGAATTAGGGAAGGGGGGGGGCTGTGGGGCGTTGTCGGATACTATTGGACTTCTCTAGAGTTACCAGCGGCATTAGTTTTGCTCCGCAGCCAAACAACAGCCAGATCCGCCCGAACATAATCCCTGCTGAGGTGGCCGGGCCGGGGCGGGGCGGGTGGAGGAGGAGGAACCCTGGTGGTGGTGGTGGTGAAGCAGCCCGCACGAAAATCGCTCGAAATATCCTCCCCTCCAAGGTCACGATAAGACAAAGACAAGCAGATAAACACAAATCAATACTGGTTCTCTCCCTGCCCAGTTTTAGCCTTCCTAAGCTGCTATATAATTGTATTTTTTTCCCCTTCTTTCGTTTTGTTTTGGGAGAGGGCCCACCGCTTTCTTTGTGCCATGAATCACCAGGCGCACGATTAGAACATCGATGGCGGAATTTATTTTGTTTTCTTGGTTTTTTTCCTCAAGTTCCCATGCCACCAATTCCCGTGGCCTTTTTGTATTACGTACTTATTTCCTATTATTATTTTTATTCTTACTCTGATATCATTGTTGTTGCCGTCATTGTCATCATGATTATTATTATTATTAACATTATTCACAAAAAAAAGCTGCTCTGTTTGCTGTAAAGACTGTAAATAGTGTGGATATTCTGATTCTGATCCCTTCAATTGTGATATGTGTTATTTGTATTGCTCTGTTGCTGTCACGATGTGGGGCAGGAGGACACAAACGCAAGACTCAGGACTCGGGGTTATGCCACAGAACTGTTATTTAATTACCGTGAGACAGGTAGGCAGACAGGTGAGGGACAGACAGACAGACAGACAGGTAGGCATCCAAAACAGGTAGTCCATCGACTTAACAATACAACAAGCAATGTGTAAACCGACACCTAAAACAACATAACATTAGCAATGGTCCGAACAGTGAGTGGACAGCCGAGGGCTTCATTCTTGTGACTGATTCATTGCGGTCAGACGCGAACGTAGCGCAGGTGCCGCTAATCATCCAGGGGCGGCACCGGCGCCCGGGAGCCCGGAGACACGATCGTGACAGTTGCACATTCCGCCACTTATTGGCGGAATGTGACGATTAACCTTCGGGAATCTTGACTCACATTTGGCATCAATGTGTAACCGTCAGCAGCAGTCACATAAAAAAAACAGCCTGCCGTTTCTCACAAACAGCCAGTCAGTCGGTGAAGAGCGTACAGCCTACGTGTTGCCCCCCCCCCCCCCCCCCCTGTGTTTACAGAGGCTGATCCCGCAGATTAGAATGAGGATGTACAGGATGGACGTGGGTCCGTCTGATTGTGCTGTCTGTTGCATGCTGGGGAATAAATCACAATTGTGACATATTGCTGTGGGATCAGGGGAACACACGCGATCACGTTATCAGAGCCAGAGCCACTGCAACGTTCCATCAAACATTCACATGTGGAGCCAACGCAACACACTCACTATGGGCAGAACTGTGTGTGTGTGTGTATGTATGCTGAAGAGAACAGTGTATGAATGAGAAAATGTGTGTGTCGTGTTCTGTTCTGGTTCTGTCTGTCTGTCTGTCTGTATGTATGTATGTATGTATGTATATACTGTATGTATGTATGTATGCTTAAGAGAAAGTGTATGAATGTATGTATGTATGTATGTATGTATGTATGTATGTATGTATGTATGTATGTATGTATGTATGTATGTATGTATGTATGTATGTATGTATGTATGTATGTATGTATGTATGTACTGTATGTATGTATGTATGTATGTATGTATATACTGTATGTATGTATGTATGTATGTATGTATGTATGTATGTATGTATGTATGTATGTATGTATGTATGTACTGTATGTATGTATGTATGTATGTACTGTATGTATGTATGCTTAAGAGAAACAGTGTATGAATGAGAAAAAGTGTGTGTCTGTGTGTGTGTGTGTGTGTGTGTGTGTGTGTGTGTGTGTGTGTGTGTTTGTGTGTGTGTGTGTGCATAAAATGAGATGGATACATAAAATGAACAACCTGCCAGGATTGGAATCTAATATTCTTGTTTGGCAGTCTCTCCCCCCCCCCCCCCCCCCCCCCCCCCCCCCCCCCCCCCCCCCCCCAGCAGAAAACCCTTCGGGTCCTCACAAGTAATGATATCCCGGCTTCTCCCTTACACACTCCCTTACGCTATCCTGGAGAGCGCTGTGCAGTGCAGTGCACGGCACCAGCCTCTTGTTTACACACCACAGAGAAGCAGAGCAGACGAGCTGGCGTCACGCTGACACGCAGAGACATAGACATCCACGTGCTTCTGTGTGTGTGTGTGTGCTCTAATTTTGTTTCGGTTTTTTGCGTGGCCATGGGTGGCGTTGTTGACTTGTGTGTCGTGTGCATTCCAGATTCAAGACGGTTACGGTGAATGGATTGCATTTATATCGCGCTTTTATCCAAAGCACTTCACAGTATTGCCTCACATTCACCCATTCACACACCGACGGCGGTGTGTCAACCATGCAAGGTAACAACCAACACGTCAGGAGCAGTTAGGGTTAAGGCGGCGTCTCGCTCAGGGGACACGTCGACACTTGGCTACGGGCCGCCCCTATTTAATTCGTCACATACACACACATGCAGGATATGCAGCGAAATAAAACATGGCGATGCTTAGCGGAAAAGAATGTGCAAAAGAATAAATACGAATAACACAAATTGGAGGGATCAGCATATTCACAATATTTGCAGGGATATTGCGGCTAGGACCGATTCAACTTCTGTGTGAGCCCCAACATGGTGTGTTGCAGAGTCCTTTAACACAGCTCAACCCTCCACACCCACCACAGGCGTGATGTGACCTCATTACTCAAAGAAAACTAATGTTTGCATTCGTGGGGACAGAATGAAGAGGGGAGTTGAAAATCAGTCAGCCGCCCTGCTTATCTCTATGACCTACAGGTGTGCGGCGACTCTCCTCTCCCGGCTCACACTATAAACCTCTTCTGGGTTACTTTAGGGGGGAAAACAGTTTGACAAGAGTTGCCCGGCCTTCAAGAAGCCCTGGGAGACAGTAATTGTGATAAAGAGCTATGCAAATAAAGTTACAAGCGAGTTGACACGCGGGAGGCCTGGGCAGCTAAATAATTAGAAAGCCACGACCAGGGAGCTGTGTGGTTTCAAACACAAATAATATGAAGGAATGAGGAATGTGCTCCAGATTGGCGGCCAGCCCAAGCGGCGGCCATGACCGACTGTTGCGAGTGTATCGCGCGGAGTTCCTCTCACGACCTGTGTGGGTGGCGGGTGGCGGGATACAAAAACGGCGGTCAACACTTTAAGTCCGTGGGGGGGAAATGTGATTTATTTCTCGTAATACATTCCTTTGTTCGGTTCGGATCTAAGTGGCTATTCATCTCCATATTATGTATTTATGATTACATGTTTGAGAGGTCCCGTTTTTATTTCATGAAAAAGTTATTAAGGGTTGAATATGAATGAGGTTTGGCCATAGCGTTCTATTTTATGGACCCGTTTCCACTGTCGGTTGAGTGTTGTGTGTCACCTAATGGGTGACGTTATGGCCACTAGGTCTACGTCAATAGTTTTTACAGTCTACAGGCAAACGTTGAGGTTGGTGTTCCAACCGTGGTTTTACAACACAAAGGCTGGAGAGACTATTGCCCTATTGCCTGCCTAAAATACAATATAAACTAACTAACTGCGTATGGTTTATTTATTATAGCCACTAGGGAGAGCAAGTTTGGAAATGAATGAATGGGCGGACATATTCGTGGACTGAATCCAGTTGTTATTGTACACTTGTGAGTAATAAAGAAGCTTTTAAAAACTCACTTGTATTGCAAGCGCTTTGTTTTGCAACAAGTGTGTTTCCCTTATGTCCTTTCTTGAATGCTTTTATATTGCTATTTCACTGTTTTTAGCATCCTATTTCTATCCCTCTATTTTTATAACATAACTTTTTCTGTTTGTTTCCATTTCTCGTCTGATTTCATTGTAACTCTGGTTTTGAAAGACACTCTATAAATAAAACTCATTAAAAATGACTTACTTACCAATATCTACGAACCACTATCATACCGAACCTGACATCTCGCAGAACATTGCACGGAATTAAATATGAGGATTGAAGAAAGCAACTTCATTCATTGTGTCATGTCTTGCATGTCAGTGTGTTATGGAGAGGATCTCGCTGTCGTTAATTTGTGCGAAATACACAATATAAATACAAAAGAAGTAAAGAAGAAAACCGCTATGTATGCTAAGTACGAGAAAAAGCGCTGTGCAACAGCAAGACATTCAAATCTAGATTCAAGATTCAAGATTCAAGCACTTGAATTGGAGAGATCAGAACCAGAACATCGAGAATATTTACAATATTTACAGTAAAAAACAGCAGGAATGAGAAATATAAAAATATATAAAAGGCAGTATACAAAATTGACAATTATATAGAATTATATAGAAAATTATATGCTGAAAAATATATAGAATGAAAAAAATATATAAAATGATAAATATAGAGTGAATCAATATAGAGAATAAGGTGAGTATGGACCATGTATGTACAGTATGTATTGTCTGCATGTATGTATGCCAGAGGTCATAAGTCACCTACAGTATATTCCAATGCTTCCTTTCTGTCTGCTTCATGTGTTTATGATTTTCCACTCCGGTTGGACCGTAAGTGTGCTGCCGAGTTCCGTTCCCTCCCGAGCGTTACGGAGGACCTTCGGCTCTGCGCTGATCCGCGCGTCACAGAGCGTGCCGGGCGATCGATGACGTCGCCGGCGTCTCGCCTCAGTAATGATTCACCTTTCAAGTCGTGTGTTTCAATTAGTGTGGTGTCTATAGATGTGTTTGTGTCGATTTGTGTGTGTGTGTGTGTGTGTGTGTGTGTGTGTGTGCATGTGCGTGTGTGTGTGTGTGTGTGATTGTGCAAAGAATAATTGACATGGAGCAGTTCTAGGCACAAGCATACGTGGAGCCCATTGTTCTTGCGTTCGCACATCCTCCTCTCTCGCACCCTCCCTCCCTTCCTACCTCCCTCCTCCCTCCCTCCCTCCTACCTTCCCTCCTTCCTACCTCCCCTCCCTCCCTCCCTTCCTCTCTCCCTCCCCCCTCCCTCCCTCCCCCCTCCTTCCCTACTACCTTCCTTCCTCCCCGACTCCCTCCCTCTCCTCCTACCTTCCTCCCTCCCCTCCTACCTTCCTCCCTCGTTCCCTCCCTCCCTCCCTCCCTTCTCTCTCCCGCCTCTATTATTGTACAATCCTGCCCCCCGCCCTCTCACACCCCTCCCACTCTTCTCCCTAGATATGTTGGTGAGAGTGTGTGTGTGTGTGTGAGTGTGTGTGTGTGTGTGTGCGTGTGTGTGTGTGTGTGCGTGTGTGTGTGTGTGTGTGTCCCTCATCTCCTTTCCTTCCTGGATCTGTGTCTTGTGTGTGTATGTGTGTGTACATTTTGGTATGGATATGTGAGCTGTAGGTGTGTGTGTGTGTGTGTGTGTGTGTGTCTGGCTGTGTGTGTGTGTGTGTGTGTGTGTGTGTGTGTGTGTGTGTGTGTGTGTGTGTGTGTGTGTGTGTGTGTGTGTGTGTGTGTGTGTGTGTGTGTGTGTGTGTGTGTGTGTGTGTGTGTGTGTGTGTGTCTATCCTTTCCTGTGGGAGAGGCTATAGAAGCTTTGATCCAGCCTAGAAACTAATTATCCATGTACTCGGTTAAAGGAATGCGGGGGGCAAAAATGTAATTATGCCTCATTGCAAAAAATTGCTCGGGAAAAAAAAGAGCCATTAACACAAGCCGGAATTCTGTGAAACATAAAGGGCAATTGGTAAAAATAAAAAATAAATTACTATGCTTTAATTTTTATATAAGAGGGGAGATCCCAGTGGCCCTCGGCTCATCTCGTGATGGTTTTCAGAGCCTGGTAGAAGGATCGGGGAGACTTCGGGGACACGGAGGACTTATTTGAAATTCTAACAAGTCGTGTGCGGGGGACGCCTTGGAGATCCGACATGTCTCTTTAATCGGACTTGCCGACTTGGGGGGCGGGGGGCGGGGGCACCGCACAGATGTATTAAAGCAAAAGCACATACTGTAGACATCAGAAGTGGAGAGCGTCTAAGAGATCGTAAGAGAGTCGACTGCGGCCCGCCTTCAAAACTAATTCTGCCCCCCAAAGTCGATGAGTATTAACAATAACCTTATATTTCTGTGCTACATTATTCATGAAAATTGTGAAAAAAAAAGCACTGGCTTTAACGTGTGAACATCCTCAAAAAGCATGGACTGAAATTTGACTGGAATACTGAAGTTTGACTGGAATCTCCAAAATCCTGCATTTCAATACAATATCAACACACATGTACATCACTGGGCTTGCTATGTTTCCAGTGCCAAAGCACTCGAGCGCTTGGATGATCCATTTTCACAGAGCCGACCACAATTCTATGAAACGAAAAGTCCTTCATTCCTTCAGCATCAGCTCGCAACTAACCATTCATCAGCTAAGGCCACTGGGTACAAATAATCATAACAACTTGCCACCTCCTACACCTTGTATAACACCTTTTAATACGAGCACATCAAGATAACAGTCTGGTAAAAAATACATTCGATTGAAGGCATGATGGGCAGATGTCACTCAGTCGCACAATGTCAGGGAAAAAAGGCATCAAATGACAGATCTCTGGTCATCTCTCTGGTGTAATAATAATACCGTCATCTATCTCCTCCTCCTCAAGGCTGTTCCAGGAGGAGCCCTGACAAACAAACCACTCCATCCAACTCCCTTTAGTTGAGCTAAACCTAGTCCTTGGAACATCCTGGAAAGGCGTTTGTAAAAAAAACAAAAACGACCACATGCCTTTCTGGCTTTCTGAAGTGTGTGAACGTGCATTTCTTGAAGTCTACATTTGCCCCTTCATCTCCTTAGGCTAATGTTTATCCGCTCAGAAAATGGATGGCAGAGAGACTCCTCCTTATATCTCTTCGTCCTCTCTCTCTCTCTCTCTCTCTCTCTCTCTCTCTCTGTCTCACACACTTTCTCTCTCTCTCGCCCTCTCTCTGTCTCTGTCTCTGTCTCTCTCTCACTCTCTCTGGTTCTATATCTATTTCCCGCATGCTGGCTTACACACACCCACAGCCACACACACACACACACACTCCTTATCTATTTGTCCTTTCTCTCTCTCTCTCTCTCTCTCTACCCCTTTCTCTCTCTCTCTCTCTCTCTCTCTCTCTCTCTCTCTCTCTCTCTCTCTCTCTCTCTCTCTCTCTCTCTCTCTCTCTCTCTCTCACACACACACACACACACACACACACACACACACACACACACACACACACACACACACGCACGCGCCAGCCGTATACTAATGAACAAATATAGGAGTGATGAAGCCGCAGGGTGCCGTAATAACAGAGGGTGGAGTGTGTGAGTCCCAAATGTGCTTAATCCAGACACTTAGAAGAAAGTGTGATTCATACTCCATTACCCTCCGCTAATACGGCCGAGAGAGGAGCGGACGAAATCAGAGCCGTGAATCGTCTTTATGGGCCCCAGAAACCCAACCGTCGGGGGCCAAAGGGATTCTAAAGTCTCCCCGCTGATTAGACAGCTAAAAACATTGTGAGAGTGTGTGTGTGTGTGTGTGTGTGTGTGTGTGTGGTTGTCCGGTGTATGTGTGCGTGACAGACACAAAAAAACCGTCACCAAGCAATTTCAGGACCACCACAATCCAACAAAGCCCGCGTCACAAATCGTTATTTTTGGAGCTGTGCTAAGCCCTCCTTGTAAAAAATAAATGATCTTGCAATTGTAATTGAGGAGGCATTGATTTTTGTTATCATCTAAAGTCCTCAAGCAAACCGGAATCCAAGGTATACAAAATAAAAAACAGGTAGAGCCTCGATAACAGCAGAGTAGCTTGATGGGGGAGCTGGGGGCGGGGTCAGGAGAGTAGCCCCGATGATTGACTTCCCTCTGAGTGGCGCTGGGTTCGATCTGAGGTGGTGGTTGCCATGGCGCTAACGGGCAAGTCAAAGGGTAATAAACTGAGATATATGAGCCAGACGTGGACGAGCGGCACTTTAACTACCAACCGCCACCCCCCACCACCCACCCCCAAGGGTACGGGAGGAGAAAAAATATTCCGCCGTTCTCATTTAGCTTTATAGTCGTGTAGTAAAATATCTCAATATGGACTGATTGTGAAACCACCCCCTTTGTTCTGCTCCAACAATGTCAATCTATTTGTCCTTCTTCTGGGAGATTGTTTTTTTGTAATTGTGAAATTGTACAATTTTTAGAAGTTCTTTTAATATGCCAAATGGACATCCATCTCTCAGCTAAACATAAGTCTGTGTGTGTGTGTGTGTGTGTGTGTGTCGCAGTGTGTGTCGCAGTGTGTGTGTGTGTGTGTCACTTCTTCTGCTCACCCTTTTTGTCGCCGAAGAACAGCGTCTGCTGTGCCGGGTTCGACCACTGGAGGGAGGTGTTGTCGTTGTACTCCACGCGGCAGGTCATGTTGACCGTGCCTCCCTGCGTCACCGTCATGTTCTGCACCAAGGGGTACTGACCGCTGGCCGCCGTCACACCTAAACCCGGACACACGGCCACACAGAAAAACAGATCATTTAGAACAGCTCTCTCTGCACCGGCTTGACGCTTGACATCACACGACTAATAGATTTATTCATTAGTTTTTTCCCCGCATTACGATTACAGACACAGGCACCAGATTAAGCAGATAAACGACATATTTTGTTTGACGCGTGCACACGGATGTCAGATGCAGAGAGGAATTGGAGAGGGGTGGATGGCCAATGGAGAGCAAGTGCGTTTATTCAATCATTCAATTTCGAATTTGACCACCGCGGCCGTCTCTCTAAACATCTAAACACGCTGACGGAAACAGGTGACCGACGAATGACCGCTCGCCCAGCCGAGGGCTCAACTACTGCCCTTCAGTTAGCAGATATCTCACATGGAGGGGACGCGGGGGGGAACTGCAGGGCAACGAGACAGACAGACAGACAGACAGACAGACGTGATTACAGAGCTATAAGTGTTAACATGGGGGGGGGGGCGCACTAAATTGGACCCTCACACCGAACCCCCCCCAGCGGCAGGCGTTTATGCCCAGCGGGGGGGCATAAACCCCCGACACACTGTGGCAGTCGGTCTTCTCTCGGCACACAAACAGCCAGAAGATCCCCGCCCCAGACACTAGCCTCAGCTGCTCGGCCGACTGTTTGAGTTTGGCTGCACTGCTGTTGAGCATTCAGCACCACGGAGAGCTCCTCTACCTGCTCCCTGTCTGTATGAATGGTACATTGTAAATGGATTGCATTTATATAGCGCTTTTATAAAAAAATCGCTTCACAGTATTGCCTCACATTCACCCATTCATACACCGACGGCGGTGTCAACCATGCAAGGTAACAACCAACACGTCAGGAGCAGGTAGGGTTAGGTGGCATCTTGCTCAGGGACACCTGACACTTAGCTAGGAGGAGCCCGGGGATCGAACCAGGGACACCTCGACTTCCGGTTGCCAGACAACCGCTCTTACCTGAGGTACCCTCCCTTGAACAGCCAGACCTCCTATTGCTTCTCTCCTCGCTCTCTGTCTCCTCCTCCTCCTCTCTCCAAGGCTCCTTGCCTCTCCTCCTGAGCTACTGTTGCCCTTGTATAAATATATACTGTAAATATTTATATATATATAACTATATTTATATAGTTATATATATATAGCATGCATTCTGTAGTTGTTATATCCTCTGTGCTCAATACTAGGCGGTGTCGGCGGTGCGAAACAAACACACGCGCGCGCGCACGCACACACGCACGTACGTACGCACGTGCGCACGCAGATAACAGCGGCCTGTATATAAAGAGGAAATACTCACTGTAAATTCATTCGCATCCCCGGGAGACAGAATTTAGAGAGTAAATAAAGGCTTTGCTGGGAAGGATTATTCATCCGCAGCTAAATCTCCCGTCCTCAATAAAAGCCATCCCCCACCCCCTCAGATAGGATCACACACACACACACACACACAGAGTATATAAGTTGCCAAATTCTTATTTCCCAGTCTGCCAGTTGACTGCTGGATCAAAGCTTCTATAGCCGGCTCTGTCCATGACTCTGACTACAGTCGGGGACGGGAATGCTAATCATTGATTGAACATATTGGTAATGCGCTTGTCTCTGTATATCTCTCTCCCTATATCTCTTTTGTCCTATACCCCATTCATCCCCTCTAAAGAGAGAGAGGGGGGGGGAGGGGGAGAGAGCGAGAGAGAGAGAGAGAGAGAGAGAGAGAGAGAGAGAGAGAATTAATATAGGCTAAATATTTGTACAGCCAGTATCTGTAAAACCAATTGTAGGCACATTCATCTCAGAATATGTATGAATATGATCACAGTGAAACACTTGCAGACATAAACTCTTTCAAAAAATGTATGTATGTATATAAAAGTATATTCTGTATTATTTGTCGTATGAAAGCACATTCAACCAAGAACGCTTTGAAGGCAAATTGGAAAACGATTGAAATATCCCTCATTGCAAGTTATTTTCATTATTTCATTACGCCACAGGTAGGACACAAACAAATCAAACGGAGCTTCCATTTTGGCAGAGGGAGCTTGTGTGTAATCAGCGGCAATAATGACATCGCCGCGCATTCATTGGCTGAAGCTGCAATCTTGTGTCTTTGCCTGGCTCTACGGCACTAATTTGGCAGACAGAAGCACGGGCAGAGTGCACAACAACCAATACATTTACATGTTAGGACTGCAGTTTACATGTTGACAAGACGTGTGTGTCGAGGAGAGGGCATGCTAGTGGCTAGTGACTAGTGGCTAGTGGCTAGTGGCTAGTAGCTAGTCCCTAGTGTCTAGTGACTAGTGGCTAGTGCTAGTCACTAGTGTCTAGTGGCTAGTGGCTAGTGCCTAGTGTCTAGTGTCTAGTGACTAGTGGCTAGTGGCTAGTGTCTAGTGGCTAGTGGCTAGTGGCTAGTAGCTAGTCCCTAGTGTCTAGTGTCTAGTGACTAGTGGCTAGTGGCTAGTGCCTAGTGACTAGTGGCTAGTGGCTAGTAGCTAGTCCCTAGTGCTAGTCACTAGTGGCTAGTGGCTAGTGGCTAGTGCTCGTGACTAGTGGCTAGTGGCTAGTGGCTTGTGGCTAATGGCTAGTGACTAGTGCCTAGTTGCTCATGGCTCGTGGCTTGTAGCTAGTGACTGGTGGCTGGTGGCTGGTGACTAATGGCTACTGTCTCGGGTGATCAACTGTCAGAGGTCAAAATGTGCTAGCTTTGATCCCCTGCAGTCTACATGCGTGTAGCAAGATGTCCTAACCCTAACCCATCCTGAGCCAGATGACCGAACCCCTGCCTGGGCTTCGAAGTGCCTCGCTCTAAGTTGTTCTGGATATGGGGGAGAGAGAGAGAGAGAGAGAGAGAGAGAGAGAGAGAGAGAGCGAAGGGGGAGGGGAGTCACCCACACGGACCTCCATGCAGACTTCTGCTAAGCATTCCCGTCCCTGACTGTAGTCAGAGTCATGGACAGAGCCGGCTATAGAAGCTTTGATCCAGCCTAGAAACTAATTATCCATGTACTCGGTTAAAGGAATGCGGGGGGCAAAAATGTAATTATGCCTCATTGCAAAAAATTGCTCCGGGAAAAAAAAGAGCCATTAACACAAGCCGGAATTCTGTGAAACATAAAGGGCAATTGTAAAAATAAAAAATAAATTACTATGCTTTAATTTTTATATAAGAGGGGAGATCCCAGTGGCCCTCGGCTCATCTCGTGATGGTTTTCAGAGCCTGGTAGAAGGATCGGGGAGACTTCGGGGACACGGAGGACTTATTTGAAATTCTAAACAAGTCGTGTGCGGGGGACGCCTTGGAGATCCGACATGTCTCTTTAATCGGACTTGCCGACTTGGGGGGCGCGGCGGGGGGGGGGGGGGGGGGGGGGGGGGGGGGGGGGGGGCACCGCACAGATGTATTAAAGCAAAGCACATACTGTAGACATCAGAAGTGGGAGAGCGTCTAAGAGATCGTAAGAGAGTCGACTGCGGCCCGCCTTCAAAACTAATTCTGCCCCCCCAAAGTCTCAAAGTATTAACAATAACATTATATTTCTGTGCTACATTATTCATGAAAATTGTGAAAAGAAAGCACTGGCTTTAACGTGTGAACATCCTCAAAAAGCATGGACTGAAATTTGACTGGGATACTGAAATTTGACTGGAATCTCCAAAATCCTGCATTTCAATACAATATCAACACACATGTACATCACTGGGCTTGCTATGTTTCCAGTGCCAAAGCACTCGAGCGCTTGGATGATCCATTTTTCACAGAGCCGACCACAATTCTATGAAACGAAAAGTCCTTCATTCCTTCAGCATCAGCTCGCAACTAACCATTCATCAGCTAAGGCCACTGGGTACAAATAATCATAACAACTTGCCACCTCCTACACCTTGTATAACACCTTTTAATACGAGCACATCAAGATAACAGTCTGGTAAAAAATACATTCGATTGAAGGCATGATGGGCAGATGTCACTCAGTCGCACAATGTCAGGGAAAAAAGGCATCAAATGACAGATCTCTGGTCATCTCTCTGGTGTAATAATAATACCGTCATCTATCTCCTCCTCCTCAAGGCTGTTCCAGGAGGAGCCCTGACAAACAAACCACTCCATCCACCCCTTTAGTTGAGCTAAACCTAGTCCTTGGAACATCCTGGAAAGGCGTTTGTTCAAAAAAAAACGACCACATGCCTTTCTGGCTTTCTGAAGTGTGTGAACGTGCATTTCTTGAAGTCTACATTTGCCCCTTCATCTTCTTAGGCTAATGTTTATCCGCTCAGAAAATGGATGGCAGAGAGACTCCTCCTTATATCTCTTCGTCCTCTCTCTCTCTCTCTCTCTCTCTCTCTCTCTCTGTCTCACACACTTTCTCTCTCTCTCGCCCTCTCTCTCTCTCTGTCTCTGTCTCTCTCTCACTCTCTCTGGTTCTATATCTATTTCCCGCATGCTGGCTTACACACACCCACAGCCACACACACACACACACACATCCTTATCTATTTGTCCTTTCTCTTTCTCTCTCTCTCCTCTCTCCTCTTCTCTCTCTCTCTCTCTCTCTCTCTCTCTCTCTCTCTCTCTCTCTCTCTCTCTCTCTCACACACACTTACACACCCACACACACACACACACACAGACACACGCACGCGCGCCAGCCGTATACTAATGAACAAATATAGGAGTGATGAAGCCGCAGGGTGCCGTAATAACAGAGGGTGGAGTGTGTGAGTCCCAAATGTGCTTAATCCAGACACTTAGAAGAAAGTGTGATTCATACTCCATTACCCTCCGCTAATACGGCCGAGAGAGGAGCGGACGAAATCAGAGCCGTGAATCGTCTTTATGGGCCCCAGAAACCCAACCGTCGGGGGCCAGAGGGATTCACCCTAAAGTCTCCCCGCTGATTAGACAGCTAAAAACATTGTGAGAGTGTGTGTGTGTGTGTGTGTGTGTGTGTGTGTGGTTGTCCGGTGTATGTGTGCGTGACAGACACAAAAAAACCGCCACCAAGCAATTTCAGGACCACCACAATCCAACAAAGCCCGCGTCACAAATCGTTATTTTTGGAGCTGTGCTAAGCCCTCCTTGTAAAAAATAAATGATCTTGCAATTGTAATTGAGGAGCCATTGATTTTTGTTATCATCTAAAGTCCTCAAGCAAACCGGAATCCAAGGTATACAAAATAAAACACAGGTAGAGCCTCGATAACAGCAGAGTAGCTTGATGGGGGAGCTGGGGGCGGGGTCAGGAGAGTAGCCCCGATGATTGACTTCCCTCTGAGTGGCGCTGGGTTCGATCTGAGGTGGGGGGGGGGGGGGGGGTGGTTGCCATGGCGCTAACGGGCAAGTCAAAGGGTAATAAACTGAGATATATGAGCCAGACGTGGACGAGCGGCACTTTAACTACCAACCGCCACCCCCCACCACCACACCGCCCCCCCCCCCCCCCCACCCACCCCCAAGGGTACGGGAGGAGAAAAAATATTCCGCCGTTCTCATTTAGCTTTATAGTCGTGTAGTAAAATATCTCAATATGGACTGATTGTGAAACCACCCCCTTTTGTTCTGCTCCAACAATGTCAATCTATTTGTCCTTCTTCTGGGAGATTGTTTTTTTGTAATTGTGAAATTGTACAATTTTTTAGAAGTTCTTTTAATATGCCAAATGGACATCCATCTCTCAGCTAAACATAAGTCTGTGTGTGTGTGTGTGTGTGTGTGTGTGTCGCAGTGTGTGTCGCAGTGTGTGTGTGTGTGTGTCAGTTCTTCTGCTCACCCTTTTTGTCGCCGAAGAACAGCGTCTGCTGTGCCGGGTTCGACCACTGGAGGGAGGTGTTGTCGTTGTACTCCACGCGGCAGGTCATGTTGACCGTGCCTCCCTGCGTCACCGTCATGTTCTGCACCAAGGGGTACTGACCGCTGGCCGCCGTCACACCTAAACCCGGACACACGGCCACACAGAAAAACAGATCATTTAGAACAGCTCTCTCTGCACCGGCTTGACGCTTGACATCACACGACTAATAGATTTATTCATTAGTTTTTTCCCCGCATTACGATTACAGACACAGGCACCAGATTAAGCAGATAAACGACATATTTTGTTTGACGCGTGCACACGGATGTCAGATGCTGAGAGGAATTGGAGGAGGGGGGAGGGATGGGGGGGGGGGGGGTGGGGGGATAGGGGTGGTGGCCAATGGAGAGCAAGTGCGTTTATTCAATCATTCAATTTAGAATTTGACCACCACGGCCATCTCTCTAAACATCTAAACACGCTGACGAAAACAGGTGACCGACGAATGACCGCTCGCCCGGCCGAGGGCTCAACTACTGCCCTTCAGTTAGCAGATATCTCACATGGAGGGGACGCGGGGGGGAACTGCAGGGCAACGAGACAGACAGACAGACAGACAGACAGACGTGATTACAGAGCTATAAGTGTTAACATGGGGGGGGGGCGCACTAAATTGGACCCTCACACCGAACCCCCCCAGCGGCAGGCGTTTATGCCCAGCGGGGGGGCATAAACCCCCGACACACTGTGGCAGTCGGTCTTCTCTCGGCACACAAACAGCCAGAAGATCCCCGCCCCAGACACTAGCCTCAGCTGCTCGGCCGACTGTTTGAGTTTGGCTGCACTGCTGTTGAGCATTCAGCACCACGGAGAGCTCCTCTACCTGCTCCCTGTCTGTATGAATGGTGCATTGTAAATGGATTGCATTTATATCGCGCTTTTATAAAAAAATCGCTTCACAGTATTGCCTCACATTCACCCATTCATACACCGACGGCGGTGTCAACCATGCAAGGTAACAACCAACACGTCAGGAGCAGGTAGGGTTAGGTGGCATCTTGCTCAGGGACACCTCGACTTTTAGCTAGGCGGAGCCCGGGGATCGAACCAGCAGTCTTCCGGTTGCCAGACAACCGCTCTTACCTGAGGTACCCTCCCTTGAACAGCCAGACCTCCTATTGCTTCTCTCCTCGCTCTCTGTCTCCTCCTCCTCCTCTCTCCAAGGCTCCTTGCCTCTCCTCCTGAGCTACTGTTGCCCTTGTATAAATATATACTGTAAATATTTATATATATATAACTATATTTATATAGTTATATATATATAGCATGCATTCTGTAGTTGTTATATCCTCTGTGCTCAATACTAGGCGGTGTCGGCGGTGCGAAACAAACACACGCGCGCGCGCGCACGCACGTACGCACGTGCGCACGCAGATAACAGCGGCCTGTATATAAAGAGGAAATACTCACTGTAAATTCATTCGCATCCCCGGGAGACAGAATTTAGAGAGTAAATAAAGGCTTTGCTGGGAAGGATTATTCATCCGCAGCTAAATCTCCCGTCCTCAATAAAAGCCATCCCCCACCCCCTCAGATAGGATCACACACACACACACACACACAGAGTATATAAGTTGCCAAATTCTTATTTCCCAGTCTGCCAGTTGACTGTTGTAGTTTTGTTCTCGTTTTTTTATGAGAGCGGCTCCAGGAGCTATTCCTAACGTGTCTGATTATGTTCACGATGCAATTATCTCTGTCTCTTTTGTTTTATCACAAAGGCTAATGATCACACGCTAGCGAGGCTAAGCACGCGCTCTCACGCGGCAGGAAGAGGGGAGGCTGACTGGCGGCTGGCACCAACGAAGAAGAACTGAGATGAGACGAGAATGGAAACACGGGACTGGAGAGAGAGAGACAGAGAGAGAGACAGAGAGAGCAAAGTAGGGGGGGGGGGGGGGAGAGTATGACAGCAGTGAGAGATGGGTGAGGAAAGGGGAGAGGAAAGACAGGTGAGGAGAGAGGAGACGGGTGAGGAGAGGAGAGGGGAGATGGGTGAGGAGAGAGGAGAGGAAAGACAGGTGAGGAGAGAGGAGAGGAAAGACAGGTGAGGAGAGGGGAGACGGGTGAGGAGAGGAGAGGGGAGATGGGTGAGGATAGAGGAGAGGAAAGACAGGTGAGGAGAGGGGAGACGGGTGAGGAGAGGGGAGAGGAAAGACAGGTGAGGAGAGGGGAGACGGGTGAGGAGAGGGGAGGAGCGACGGGTGAGCAGAGGGGAGACAGGTGAGGAGAGGGGAGGTGGGTGAGGAGAGCGGAGAGGGGAGACGGGTGAGGAGGTGGAGACGGGTGAGGAGAGGGGAGAGGAAAGACATGTGAGGAGAGGGGAGACAGGTGAAGATAGGGGAGACGGGTGAGGAAAGGGAAGAGGGGGGATGGGTGAGGAGAGGCGAGATGAGTGAGGAGAGGGGAGACGGTTGAGGAGAGGAGAGGGGAGATGGGTGAGGAGAGGGGAGACGGGTGAGGAGAGGGGGACAGGTGAGAAGAGGGGAGACAGGTGAAGATAGGGGAGACGGGTGAGGAGAGGGGAGGAGAGACAGGTGAGGAGAGGGGAGAGGAGATGGGTGAGGAGAGTAGATGGGAGACGGGTGAGGATGGGGAGAGGGGGGATGGGTGAGGAGAGGAGAGGCGAGACGAGTGAGGAGAGGAGTCGGGTGAGGAGAGGGGGACAGGTGAGGAGAGGGGAGACAGGTGAGTAGATGGAGAGAGGGGAGACGGGTGAGGAGAGGAGAGGAGAGACGGGGGAGCAGAGCGGAGACAGGTAGAGGAGAGGGGAGACGGGCGAGGAGAGGGGAGACGGTTGAGGAGAGGAGAGGGGAGACGGGTGAGAAGAGGGGAGATGGGTGAGGAGAGGGGAGACGGGTAAGGAGAGGGGAAACGGGTGAGGAGAGGGGAGACGGGTGAGCGGAGGGGAGAGGAGAGACGGGAGAGGAGAGGGGAGAGGGGAGAGGGGAGACGGGTGAGGAGAGGGGAGACGGGTGAGGAGAGAGGAGACAGGTGGGGGAGCAGAAGAGGCACGTCCAACCAAAAAAAACAGAAAAGGAAGGCAGCATCACGGGTCATTTCCAGCGCTGATGAAGGTCTCCCAAGGTTAATCATGCGTGTGAGAGATAGAGGGAGGCGACAGAGGGGGAGGAAGAGGGGAGAGGGACAGGAAGGTGAGGAGGGAGGGAGGAAGGAGATGGATGGGGGCGAGCGGAG
>PIJE02000073.1:49431-86931 GCA_002895965.2 Coryphaenoides rupestris | reverse complement strand
GTATTTCTTATTCGATTGTCTTTCTCTTTTCCCTGTTGTGTGCCGCCTCTGGTCACATGAAGAGACATAGAGTGCCTGGATGAGAGGACTGGGCGTACGTAGGGATTGCATTGCATTCCCTCAGTCTTTAGCTACCTATATGCTGGGTGCCAGCAGTCCTACTATGTTGTAGTGGAACTCAGGGTGGGGTGGGGGTGGGGGGGGGACAGAGCACAGAGCCACATGGGCCGGAAACCAGTATAACCAGTTCAGTCTTGTTTCCTGTTTTGTTACAGGAGATATTTCTACCCATTAAAGCTTCAGAAGGGGGATTTTCATTTATAGTGGCCACTCTACAAGGTGTTAATTTACATTTACATTTAGTACATTTGTTGAAATAGACAGCAAGGCCGATTTCAAGCATTCATAGTTGCAAGGTTAATAGAACGAGTTTCATAATGTGACGTCCATGCTTTGTTTCGACCGCCGATGCCGGCCGAGTTTGTGTTTTCCAATCACAGGCTTACTGATCCCGGCCTCCAGCCACGTGATTGGTCGAAACAGACAAATACTTTACAGTAAAGCGATAGAAAGAAAGAAACTCCCCCGTTCACCCGCATGTGGGCCGGTCTGCCGTCGGACGCTAGCTTTTTCAGTTGACGCTCACGTGAAGGATCCAAAGCGCTACATGGCAGTTGTTACCCACCGGCGCTGCAATATTTAAAGAAACATTTATTCAAAAACATGCTCCAGCAGACCCGCTTCCAGTATATCTCCACCAGGATACTCCTCCGAGCCTGATTCAATCTTCTTCAGTTTTACAGAAGAGATTGTACTGTCAGCCACATCCTCACGGCTTTGTGTGCACGGGGATGTGTTTATAGGATGTGTGTGTGTGTGTGTGTGTGTGTGTGTGTGTGTGTAGCTGTGTGTGTGTGTGTGTGTGTGTGTGTATGTGTGTGTGTGTGTGTGTACTAGATAACCAGTCAAGGGATAGAAAAGGATGGATATAAATCTAAAAACAATGTTTGAGTGTGTGCGTGTGTGCGTGCATGCATGTGTGTGTGCGCATGTGCATGTGCGCGCTCACGTGCGTGTGTGAGTGTGTGACAGAGAGAGAGAGAGAGAGAGAGAGAGAGAGAGAGAGAGAGAGAGAGAGAGAGAGAGAGAGAGAGAGAGACACACACACACACACACAGCTCGCTGTCCTCAATCAACCATGCAGACATTTCTGTGTTTCCTGACAGAAGCCAAGCTGGCCTCGTAAATACTGCAGGCTTGCCTTTCCCCTGTCTGCCACAAACGGTAAAGGGAGCTAAAAGATAGATACCTCAAAGAGAGAGGGATAGAGAGAGAGAGAGAGAGAGAGAGAGAGAGAGAGGGAGAGAGAGGGGGATGGATGAAGGAGTAAAGAAAGAGAGAGAGAGGGAGAGCGAGGGCTAAAGGAGAGGACGAGAGGTGAGCGAGGTCACTGTGGAAGGATACGTCTTCATAGAGAGACGTGGTGCAACAGAGAGAAGCAACATGAAGGCGGAGGGATTCATCCCCTGGAAAGTACCTGGCAGAGAGCAGGACAGGTTGAAAAATCCAGAGCCTCTGCACCTCTAAGGTGTACGGTGGAAACCTGCTCAAACTAAAACACATCAGCACATGAAGGATTCATGCGTTGATGCGTTGTGTGCTACAACACGATATCTTTCTTTCTTCTTTCTTTTCAATATTACCTTGCAATATTACCTCTCACAATCACGTACAACACTCATCGTAATATCATCTGCAGTACTACGTCTCAATATTACCTTGCAATATTACCTAGCAATATTACCTTTCATCATCATGTGCAATATTCCTCATGTGCAATACTACTTCTCACTACTACTTCTCAATACCATTGGCAACTTGTTTTGTTGACTGAATATCTTACCGATATTTTTCTTTCGGCTTATTCACTGGAAATTTCTAAATGTATTATTTTATTATTCTATTGTTTATTATTCTACTGTTATGCTTATGTTGTTGGTATTTTGAGCAACCTCTGGCAAAATAATTTCCTTCAGGATTAATGAAGTATCTTTCCATTTCCTGGTCACGTAAAAAACACAAGTCCGGCCCGCTGACTACGACGGTTGCAAAGGGACAGATTGCCGCGTCGCGATCTTCGTCGAAGCAAGATGGATGTCACAGGGACAGTAAGACAGTGTTAAGCGAGTATTGGATTCAGATGATCTTTTAAAAGGACACACACACACACACACACACACACACACCGGTACGGGGTGATCAAATTGTGGCAACTGAGTACGCTGTCCTGCGTGCGTCACGAAAACATCCATTACCGATATCATTTTTCATAATGACCTCTTTCTCCTTGTACCGGTTTTGTGCGAGGAGCATTGCAATGGTAAATGGTTTACAGTATTGCCACACATTCACCCATTCATACACCGACGGCGGTGCCGACCATGCAAGGTAACAACCAACACGTCAGCAGCAGGTAGGGTTAGGTGGTGTCTTGCTCAGGGACACCTCGACACTTAGCTAGGACGGAGACCAACAACCTTCCTGTTGCCAGACCACCGCTCTTACCTCCTGAGCTGCTACTGCCGCCCCAGCATTTAGCATTTAGCCTGCGTGCGTGCCTGCCTGCCACGAATGAAAACATTAGCGAGCGCACTTAGCCTCCGTATGCATTGAGGACGGAGGAGGAGGATGAGGAGGAGGACGAGGAGGAGGAGGAGGCCCGACACCGTGGGCTGGCTGTCGTAGCGACGGCTGGCTAATCAACGTTGTCACCTGATGCTCCGCCAATGCCGCGGATCAACCATGTACACTGTCTCTGGTTCTAATGTTTGCTGAAGCGTTGACAGAAATAGTGCATTTTGGTGCTTCTATTGCTCATGGGCCCGCCATCCAGTGTGTGTGTGTGAGTATGGGGGCGGGGGAGGGGGGGGGGAGAGGGGTATTGCGTGGGTTTTTGAATTGGTGCTGACGTGTGACACACAACTTTACTGTGACGGGCCTCCAACCCAGACACCACTTGCGGGAACGAGTGGTGAAGTCTTTTCAGTGGATGCTAAAGATCTCGCTCTCTCCGAGGGCGAATGTAGATCAACACATCACAGTGTGTGTGTGTGTGTGTGTGTGTGTGTGTGTGTGTGTGTCAGTGTGTGCGCGTGTGTGTGTGTCTGTTGGGAGAGGGTTTGAATCGGCGTGACAACTTCCACGAAATGGAAGTTGGACAACTTCCACTAAATGGAAGTTGTGTATTGAAGATGTCATCAACCCTCATATTTCTTTAACCCTCCACCACCACACAAGGACTCCCTCTATCAAGCAGGGACTCCACCACCGCCATGCGGGGACTCATCCACCACCACACAGGGACTCATCCACCACCACGCAGGGACTCCTCCACCATGCAGGGACTCCTCCACTACACAGGAACTCCTCCACCATGCAGGGACTCCTCCACCACCACGCAGGGACTCCTCCACCACCACGCAGGGACTCCTCCACCACCCAGGGACTCCTCCACCACCATGCAGGGACTCCTCCACCACACAGGGACTCCTCCACCACCAGGCAGGGACTCCTCCACCACCAGCAGGGACTCCACCACCACCAGGCAGGGACTCCTCCTCCACCATACAGGGACTCCTCCACCACCATGCAGGGACTCCTCCACCACACAGAGACTCCTCCACCATGCAAGGACTCCACCATCCCCTCCTCAACCCATTTTCTTCTCTTGGGAAGTATGTTATTTTCTTTCTTGCCTGCATTTGTTTTGTCAGTCACTTTAAAGACAGCAGGTTATTAAATGCACAGTAAGGGGGCTTAGCTACAAGAGCAAACAAGATGTGTGTGTGTGTGTGTGTGTGTGTGTGTGTGTGTGTGTGTGTGTGTGTGTGTGTGTGTGTGTGTGTGTGTGTGTGTGTGTGTGTGTGTGTGTGTGTGTGTGTGTGTGTGTGCGTCTGTGTGTTGTGTGTGTGTGTGTGTGTGTGTGTGTGTGTGTGTGTGTGTGTGTGTCCGTGTGTGTTCTAAGTGTGTGGCACATGCACAATGCTGTCCTGTGGGTATAAAATTACGGCAGGCTTTTTTGGGCTCAGTCCAAAGTGTGTCGGACGGGGATATTAGTCTTGAGTTGCAGTCAAACGGGTTGTGTGTGTGTGTGTGTGTGCATGTGTGTGTGTGCATGTGTGTGTAGGGAGTGTGTGTGTGTGTGGGGGGGGGGGGGGGGCAGCAGTGATTAATGTACAAGCACACGTACAGGCATGGCACCCTTAGTCAGTCAATTAGTCTTTCAGTTACTGCATCACTATTATACCACAGATCACATCATCGCACACACACACACACACACACACACACAGAGACACACACAAACGCACACACACACACACGCACACACACACAGACACACACACACACACACACACACACACACACACACACACAGATGCACTGATGAATGAGGAATTGGCCCCTCTAGCTGAACTAATCTATTATCTCCTCACTGATCAGCATGAATCTGCTGCTATGGATCACTGCCAATAGACTCATAACAGGGTAGAGAGAGACAGCCATATAGAGAGAGAGAGACACACAGAGAAAGAGAAAGAGAGAGAGAGAGAGAGAGAATCATGACTGGGTGGGAGGGGAGGGAGCGATGAATGGAGGAAGGAGGGATAGAGGGAGGGAGCGACGGATGCAGCTCGACGGTGGTAGATTCCAAAGTACAACAAAAAGAAAAGAAGAAAAGGCTTGATGACCAACTAGCTAAAAAAGGTTTGGGCGTGATGCGCGAGCTAGGAAGCCTGTTGCAGTCACATCAGGCTGGGAGGGGGAGGGGTCAATGTGACATCGGGGGGGGTGCTGGTCTCAGATAGATTTATGTGTTCTTTTGTTTGATCGATCGATCGTGTGCAACAACACGACAACAATGTATAGGATCTGGATGATGGAGGAGCCAAGCGGATCCATAGTCAATAAGGCACCTATCGGCACGGAGGCTAGCATATCTCTGTGGTAGCCCGCCCCCCCCCCCCCCCCCCGCCCCCCTGTAATGTACTCTCTCAGCCTTGTTGAAGTCACAGCCGAGCCCATAATACAAAAGATTTACATCGGCCGTCACCCCCTGCTTGTATCCGTGGAGATGTGCAGGAATTCAATCGCAGAACACATAAAGCCAAGGTTGTGTGTGTGTGTGTGTGTTGTACCTGTGTGTGTGTGTGTTGTGGGTTGTTGTGTTGTGTGTGTTGTTACCCTGTGTGTGTGTGTGTGTGTGTGTGTGTGTGTGAAGGTGTATTTTAGTGTTGGCTGTTGCCCGTTTCTTTGTTTATTTGTTTGTTTGTTTCTACAAGCCTCTGGTATATAACCTTGGACGCTGTCAAACTCTTAACACAGGAAGCAGGAAGCGCTAAGCCAGCCCGTTCGGCGTGAGCAGGTAGCCAGTTTGCTGGTTAGCGTTTGTGTGTGTGTGTGTGGGGAGGGGGGGGGGGTCATGTGTGGGATGTTTTTGGGAACGCAGGGAAAGGCGAATGCGCTGAGCGTTTTTTTTTTGCATTATTATTATTATTATTACTATTATTATTATTGTTATTATTATTATTATTATTATTCATTTGAGTTTTTCTGTTTTTGTTTTGATACAGTAGGCTAATTATATTATTATTATTATTATTATTATTATTGTTATTATTATGATTCCTATTATTATTATTTGTCTTTTTTAATGATATATTATTCAATGTATTTTTAAAATGATTCTGATTCTAATTCAGATTCTGATGATGATTATTATTATATATCTTTCTTTATTATATTATTCATTTGAGTTGTTTTGTTTTAGTTTTTAATATTAATATTATTATTATTATTATTATTATTATTATTAATTTTAGTTTTTGTTCGTTTTTTTTATGGTTTTGTTTCTCCTCCAGCAGTGTGCTGAAACTCACCTCTGGGCAAGAGGGGGCGGGGTTAAACAACTGATAAGAACGAAGAGAGAGTGAAAGGAGGGAACAGAGAGCAGATGATTAGATCATGTGATGCTTATCTGCAGCCACGACTACGGCAGCACTCTGGCTTTGTTGTGCTCTGATTGGTCGATTCTACCAGAGAACGTCCTGATTTAGACGTTTGACCAGGCAGAGTGAGGACCCAATTAGAGAGACGAGAGAGAGCGAAGGCTGGCTGTACAGAGAGAGAGAGAGAGAGAGAGACGAGGAGGTTGAGTTTATGTACTGTAGTATGGTTTACATGTATTGTGTACTGTGTATACGTGAGTGTGTGTGTGTGTGTGTGTTTGTGTGCCTGTGTGTGTGTGTGGGTGGGTGGGTGTGTGGGTGTGTACAGTATGTGTTTGTCTGTGTTTATATTTATACTGTATGTGTGTGTGTGTGTGTGTGTGTGTGTGTATGCATATATGAGTGTATGTGCCTGCACATGTGCTGTATGTGTGTTTATATGTACAGTATATATGAGTGCATGTGCATGCATGTGTGTGTGTGTGTGTGTACTGTGTGTATATATGACCATATGTGCATGCACGTGTGTGTGTCTGCATGTGTGTGTGTGTGTGAGAGTGTGTGTGTGTGTGTGTGTATATGTATGTGTGTGACTGTGTTTATATTTATATGTGTGTGTATATGTATATATGTGCGTGCACGTGTGTGTATGTATGTATACATGAATGTATGTGCACGCATATATGTGTGTGTATATGTATATATGAGCATATATGCACGCACGTGTGTGTGCGCACATGCGTGTCTGTGTGTGTGTGTGCAGTGCGCTGTTTGATTGAGCCTGCGGCGCCCCCCCGCTGTGATCCACACGTCTCCACCAAGACCCACAAACAGCATCCATCTGAGCGTAGGAGAAGCCGCCGCCGCCGTCTCGTGCTCCTCCTCCTCCGTGTGGCGATATCTCCCGCCTCGGACGTGATGAATCGCTCCTAGAGTTGCGCCTAATGTTCTATGAATAACGCGTTTATAAAACCAAGCTTAGCTCCGGTAAAAAAAAAAAAGCTTCGGAGAGCCAGCGACGGGAGGCCTATTAAACACACCACAGCTCCTTCACACACCATCCCAGGATACCACCGAATAAAACGACTGTGTGTGTCTGTGTGTGTACACGTGTGTGTGTGTGTCTGTGTGTGTGTGCGTGTGTGTGTCTGTGTGCCGTGTGTGTGTGTGTGTTGTGCTGCGCTGTCTGTGTTGCGTGTGTATGTGTGCGTGTGTATGTGTGTATGTGTGTGTGTGTGTGTACGTCTGTGTGTGTGTGGGAGTTCTTATTTGAGCGTGAAAGGCACAGCAGGGGGGAAGACGTAACTAACTAACCAACTAACCACTAACCACTGGTCCCTCGCCCCTGATACCTCACACACACACAACTACTGCTGCTGTAACTTTGTGACTCTGCCTCAGCAGCACCGGGGGGCGGGGGAGGGGGGAGAGGTTCTGGAGAACCCCGCCCCTCCCTCGTTACACAACAGACCGCAATGCACCTCCCGCCCACTGGGGGTGTCCTTTCTTCTTTTTTTTCTTTCATATTAATAAAACCAACACCACTCCAGCGCCAACTCCTCCAACTCTGTCGTTGTTGTACACACACACACACACACACACACACACATACGTGTGCACAGACGCGCACACACATAGCACACCAACACAAGCACACACAGGCTGTGTGTTTATTGGAGTCCATATTGGTATTGTTCCACCTGGAGATGGGGTTTTATAGACAGCTGTATGACAGCGCGAGATACAGACCACTGGGGTGGAAAGAACAAACTCCCCACCAATCGCTCCGTCTCTGACAAACTCTTCCAGTCTCTTCGTCACCATCCCTCCCTCGCCCTCTCCATCTTCCTATCTCTCCTATCGCTCTCTCTCTCTCACACACACGCATACACCAACATGCATACACGCACACACTAACACACGCACACACACACGCACAAATACACACATACAGTATCTCACAAAAGTGAGTACACCCCTAACATTTCTGCAAATATTTTATTATATATTCACAGGAGGCTATGAATGCTCACAGCCCGTCTTTGCTGACAAAGAGTGAGTGTGCTTCCAGAATAATTCCATAGAACAGAGCAAAAAATCTTCTGAATCACGAATTAATAATAACTTTTCTGGTTTGTTGTCAACGACAGTTTGCTGAAGACAAGCAGACTAAGGACATGTATTACTGGAACCATGTCCTGTGGTCTGATGAGACAAAGGTCAACTTATTTGGTTCAGATGGTGTCAAGCGTGTGTGGCGGCAACCAGGTGAGGAGTACAAAGACAAGTGTGTCTTGCCTACAGTCAAGCATGGTGGTGGGAGTGTCATGGTCTGGGGCTGCATGAGTGCTGCTGGCACTGGGGAGCTACAGTTCATTGAGGGAACCATGAATGCCAACATGTACTGTGAAATACTCAAGCAGAGCATGATCCCCTCTCTTCGGAAACTGGGCCGCAGGGCAGTATTCCAGCATGATAACGACCCCAAACACACCTCCAAGACGACCACTGCCTTGCTAAAGAAGCTGAGGGTAAAGGTGATGGACTGGCCGAGCATGTCTCCAGACCTAAACCCTATTGAGCATCTGTGGGGCATCCTAAAACGGAAGGTGGAGGAGCGCAATGTCTCTAACATCCATCAGCTCCGTGATGTCGTCAAGGACGAGTGGAAGAGGATTCCAGTGGCAACCTGTGAAGCTCTGGTGAACTCCATGCCCAAGAGGGTTAAGGCAGTGCTGAAAAATAATGGTGGCCACACAAAATATTGACACTTTGGGCACAATTTGGACATTTTCACATCGGGGTGTACTCACTTTTGTTGCCAGCGGTTTAGACATTAATGGCTGTGTTGAGTTTTTTTGAAGGGACAGCAAATGTTCACTATTAAACAAGCTGTACACTGACTACTTTACATTGTATCAAAGTGTCATTTCTTCAGTGTTGTCCCATGAAATTATATAATAAAATATTTGCAGAAATGTGAGGGGTGTACTCACTGTATCTTTTCTCCTCCTCCCCCTCCTCCTCCTCCTTCTCCTGCTTCCCCTCCTCCTCCTCCTCCTCCTCCTCCTCCTCCTCCCTCTTCGTCTTCTGCTGCTGCTGCTGCTGCTGCCGCCGAACCGACCAGCTGTTGCTGCTGTGTTGTCGACGGGTTTAGACGCCGTGCAGACAAACAGAACCTCCTCCACTCTTACGGTACACCTGCCTGCCTGCCTGTTCTTGCTCTGAGGGGAAATAACATCAATAAGCACATTGGAATCAGATTGCTGGATACGTGTTTGGTTCAGATCTAAATTATATTTATATAACGCTGCATTGATTTGTGCGTTTCCATTCCCAGTCATCTGCCTTAGTGTAGCGGCACCTCCTTAGCGGCAAATGTTTGGGGCAATATTTCCACACAAATAAGTGAACTATAAAAGGACCCTGCCCTAAACAATAGCCACTAAACTAAAACACAATTAAAACGGATAGGACTCACGTTTCCAACTCCTTGCAATGGAAATAGCAATAAAATGGCTGCTTACATACATACGTACTGTATAAAAAGATGCAGAAGAAGAAGAAGAATCAGTTAGTTTGCAGTAGGAGGTGGGAGGGGGGGGAAGCCTCAGGGGACTGGAACAGATGAAGAGAGGAAGAGGAAGGGAGGGAGGGAGGAAGGCACAAAGAGCCTGGGGAAGAGGAGATGGGTGTGTGTGTGTGTGTGTGGGGAGGAGGAGTAGTTGGGTGGGAGGGGAGGGGTGGAGGAGGAGGAGGAGGGGGGGGGGGTGTAAAAGTAGCTGAAAACGCAAAGAAAAGGGAGAAAAATGGGAGAGGAGATGTGAGTAAAATAAAAGGCAGAGCTACACGTGTAGCGTCTGGAGGAGGGTGAGGAGAAACGCCGGGGGATCGGGCATCACACAGCCCCCCCATCCCCTCCCCTCCACCCCCCGCCACCCCCCCACACTCCCCGCGCGGAGGAGCTGCAGCCTGGGGGAGTATGTGTGTGTTGGATGTGTGTGTTGGATGTGTGTGTGTGTGTGTGTGTGTGTGTGTGTGTGTGTTGTGTGTGTGTGTGTGTGTGTGTGTGTGTACGCAGCGGTCTGAGAACAGTCTGATTGCTGAGCCCGATGCCTGACAGTGTTCTGAAGACAGAAATCGGTTCACCTTGGAGGACACCTGTCCTTTGTGTGTGTGTGTGTGTGCCGTGTGCATGTGTGTCTCAGCAGGTATCACCGATCTGTGTGTGTGTGAGTGTGTGTGTGTGTGTGTGTGTGTGTGTGTGTGTGTGTGTGTGGGTGGGTAGGGGGGGTGGCTAAGGTAGTATATAGGGGGCATGATTGTTCAACTGTAGCTGCATAGTTATCATTGTATTATCATTGTATACAATGTGTGTGTGTGTGTGTGTGTGTGTGTGTGTGTGTGTGTGTGTGGAGGCAGCAGGACTTGTATGAACCGTGTGTGCCTGTGTGTGTGTGTGCCTGGTTGTGCGTGCGTGTGTGTGTGTGTGTGTGTGTAGCAGCATGTCTTGTATGAAGTGTGTGTGTGTGTGTGTGCGTGTGTGCATGTGTGTGTGCATGTGTGTGTGTGTGTGTGTGTGTGTGTGTCTAGCAGCAGGTCCTGTATGAACCATGCTCCAGTTTATTTGTGATGGAGTCATGCTGACCAACACAGCCTGCTCCTCCTCCTCCTCCTCCTCCTCCTCTTCCTCCTCCTCCAGTCTCTCCATGACTAACTGACTCCTCTAACCCTCTCTTTCTCTCCATTTCACTCTCTTCAACTTATACTCAGCGCTGTCATAAAAAGGTGTTCGACACAAAAGGGTTTCGGCGCATTACTAAGTATACATTAGCACTTTTTTCCAGTCCCAGCCATGCCACATGGATTTGCGTTACCAGTAACCATTACCAGTTCAACCAGCGCCCAGTCACATCGATCTGCCTCTGGTGGCAGATCTCCTCTGTAGTGGTGTGTCACGTTTTGGGGGTAATAATCGACACAATTTGGGGGTAATAAGTCCCCCTGTGCCAAAACAATAGCCAAACTAACATCCAATTAAACTGGACTCGTCTCACATCTGACCAAAGGTTCACGATGAATATAGAGATAAAACATGGCTGTTATGAAGATCTGTAAAACGCAATCGCCTTTTCGTAGATTCGCCACATATCAAAATAAAAGCTGTATTTCCCCAAAATAAATTGGGGGGGGGCCGAAAAAGGCAATTTCTTGTTTTTTTGTACTGCCTGCCGTTTATAATATGACAGATTATAGAGGCGCTCTGGACTCATCCGTCAGAATGGGCCTCAGCAGTGAAACAACACAACCTATGTGCCGCTTTTACTTTGAAAATCCAGATTCGTCTTCTTCTTCCAGCTATACAGGCCTTCCTGCTCAGATGCCCCCGTTAGACAGCCAATAAAGACAGAGAGGAGGGGCCACGTGGGTCTGTGGGTGGGGGGGGGAGGGGGTTCAGTGTGTCTGATGCGAATCTGACCGCTTAGTGGTTAAGGTAATAAATGGCCCGACCCGGTTAACATGTCTCCAGCGCTTTGTACCCAGCATGGAGACGGGTGTGTGGGGGGTGGGGGGTGGGGGGGGGGGGGCAGCACATTATGTAATCGATTGGGAATACTATTCCCGGCGGCGCGGTAAAATACAGGGGAATCGGACGGAGAGAGAGCGCGATGAAAAGTGTTTTATTCAATTTCAGCTTGCCGGGACCTGCCGGCTTTTATGCCGGTTGCTTGGCAACAGTGATGCTCAGGAGGAGAAGAAATACATGTGGGCACACGGGCCTAGATGAGTGCCTCTCTCTCTCTCTCTCTCTCTCTCTCTCTCTCTCTCGCTCTCTCATTCTCACTCTCTCTTTCACTCTCTCTCGCTCTCTACCTTTTCCGGTGCTTATTTGCTCTTCAGCGTCCTCCACTCATCCCTCCCCTTCTCTCTGCTCCACCTGTTCAATTCCTCCACCTCCATCTTCTCTTCGGCTCCACCATTTTACTTCCTCCTCCTCCTCCTCCTCTTCCCCCTCCTCCTCCTCATCCCCCTTCCTCCTCCTCCTCCTTTTCCTCCTCCTTCTCTTCCTCCTCCACCCACTCCCCCTCCTCCTCCTTTTCCTCCTCCTCCTGTTCCCCCTCCTCCTTTTCCCCTCCTCTGTTCCTCCTCCTCCCCTCCTCCTCCTCCTCCTTCTCTCCTCCTCCTCCTCCCTCCTCCTCCTCCTCCTCCTCCCTCTTCCTCTTCTGCTGCTGCTGCTGCTGCTGCCGCCGAACCGACCAGCTGTTGCTGCTGTGTTGTCGACGGGTTTAGACGCCGTGCAGACAAACAGAACCTCCTCCACTCTTACGGTACACCTGCCTGCCTGCCTGTTCTTGCTCTGAGGGGAAATAACATCAATAAGCACATTGGAATCAGATTGCTGGATACGTGTTTGGTTCAGATCTAAATTATATTTCTATAACGCTGCGTTGATTTGTGCGTTTCCATTCCCAGTCATCTGCCTTAGTGTGGCGGCACCTCCTTAGCGGCAAATGTTTGGGGCAATATTTCCACACAAATAAGTGAACTATAAAAGGACCCTGCCCTAAACAATAGCCACTAAACTAAAACACAATTAAAACGGATAGGACTCACGTTTCCAACTCCTTGCAATGGAAATAGCAATAAAATGGCTGCTTATATACATACGTACTGTATAGGCCTATATACAGTATATATATATTTATTTTCTTATTTATTCCAGGTCAAAGGGAGTAATAATCCACAAAGTCCATCCCATAATAATGATAACACATGTCTAATAGGCCTACATGTTTGAGTTTCACCTGCGTGAGCCCATTGAGACCCAGACATCTTGTCCTAAGACTCTGGTGTGATCCTGTGTGTGTGTGTGTGTGTGTGTGTGTGTGTGTGTCTGTCTCCGTGTTGCTGTCTGTGTCTCTCTCTCTCTCTCTCCCTCTGTGCTGCCATCTCATCATCTCTGTGTGTGTGTACAGTGAAGCAGAGGATAACCCGTCTTAATGAACGCCATCAAGCCACTTAGCTGGGGCTTATTGCCGCCCTACTGCCTGCTTGTTGAGCTCTCTCTCTCTGCCACCGCGCTCTCCTCTCCGATGCCGCCTCACGTATGAGAGGGAGGAAGAGGCTGTGTGTGTGTGTGTGTGTGTGTGTGTGTGTGTGTTTGTTTGTCCCCCCCCACCACCCCCCCTCCCACCCCTTCCCTCCTCCATATATGTCCTCCACAGCTGGGATTATGTGGACAAAGGCCGATGAATACATATTTTCATACACGCATACACATGAACACACACACACACACACACACACACACACACACACACACCACATACGTGCACATGTATTGGCTGATAAATGTGCTTAATGGCAAAGACAGATGGGTCTTCAAGGCCTTCTTTAGAACATGTCTAATTACACGATAATCTCAATAAACAGACCCAGAGAGTCTGTATGTGTGTGTGTGTGTGTGTGTGTGTCAGGGACTGTGAGTTGAAGGAGATTTCAAAATCGTCAAATTACAAATCACATTTCCATGTGACGGTGTCAAAACCAATTCAAAAGAAATGAAAGGGTGCGGTTAATATCCACGCGCTATTAGACGCCGGTGTCCTCGGTCTCCTGTCTCCCCGTCTGCTGTGGTTTATGATGTTGACGAGGAACACGGCGGCATCGCTCAGCGAGAACAATGAACGGCGGCGGCGAACAGCACGTTTTTTCTATTAAAACCGATTAAACTCGATGATCGCCTGCCTCCGTGAGTCACCGCTTACGCATCCGCACAAAACCCGGTAGAACAGAACAGAACAGAGACTTATCTCCTGACACCTGCTCCTCCACACACGGTGCGGTTGAAACGCTAAAACTCTAGCATACGATATTTGATATAAAAGGAAAACGTCTGTTCGGTGCTGCTCCTCATTCCATAGACCTTGGTCCTCATTTAAAACAATCTGCCGCCTAGCTGGGGAACACACACACACACACACACACACACCACACACACACACACACACACACACACACACACACACAGGTATACCCATAGAATTTCTCCCATTTTTGACAAAAGGTGTGCATGTTCAAATTGTACCTCAGACTGTCACGGATCGGAGTGGGACCAGTGGGACCCCTCCCTCTTCACTCAAAGTACACCTGGACGACTTCAACTGTTCATCATGAATACCCAAGACCACGGAGAGTTAAGCTGCAGGAAAGAATAGCCAAGAACACACACACACACACACACACGCACACACACAGACAGACACACACACAGACACGCACACACACAGACACACACACACACACACACACACACACACACGCACACACACTCCCTCGTGTAAAACGTGTCGTTGGCTGATGACGGCTGGCCTCAAGTCTCATGTCATAAACACCAAGAAGTCTCCTGTGTTTCCCCACGTGGAGGCCGCGCGGTGGCGGCGATGGTGGTGGCAGTAATGAGTATGTTCAGGGAAACAAACCCTCCCCCAAAGCCCCCTGAAGAGACGGCTATCCTACCCCCCCCCCCCCCCCCCCCCCCCACCACCACTATCGGCCCCTGGGTCCCGGAGGTGCCTAATCCCCCCAGCCAAACGCGTGGGGATAAAAACACACAGGGGAGAGAGGAAAAACAATTCTGGGCGATAAAGGGCTTTATTTATAGCTTTACCTTCCAAGAGAGGTCAATTCTTGCAGGGGATGAGCGGAGGAGATGTGAGGACGGCCCGTGCCCTGTTATTCTGGGGGAGACGGGGTGAGGGGAGGAGAGAGGGTGTCTCTCCGCTTCAGGCGCCGCTGTTTTTTTATTGCCGTCTTCGTGTTTTTTCGGAGATTGCGCTACGTCCTCGTCCTCCGGAGCGGGAGTGGAGGGCGGGGGAAAAGCTTTTATCCCGGCCCGAGAGCCAACACACCACACCCACCTCCACCTCCACCTCCACCTCCACCTCCACCTCCACCTCCTCCTCCCCTCTCCTCTGCCCAGAGAGATCTTTGATCAGAAATGTGTCGCAGCGTTTTTTTTTGCTCGCGCCCTGAATTATTCAAAGGTCAGCGAACAAAGCCGTGTTTGGTCCGTGTTGCATTACACGGCTCTAAAGCGGTGGCAAATTGGCAAAGCGTTTTTCGCCGGCGCCTCCCTCCGCTGGGACCCCCGGGGGGGTACGTGTGTCCTAACCTCGGAGGGGAACGCACACTCCGCCTCCGCCCTACCCCTTTGTAACGTCAAAAGAAGGGGGGGTAGCGGGGGGGGGGGGGGGCGGGGGCGGGGGCGGGGCTTAGCAAAACAAGACAAAGGAGCATGGTGGGGTTTTTTTGTTTTCCGTGCACGTGGTTTCCGTGCGCCCAAGTCTATGCGGGATCCGAGTCCATTTCCCCCTCTCTCTCTCGTGCTGTTGTGTTTCTTTATGTTCTCGTCCACCTCCTATAGACCCTACACAGAGGATGCTCAGGAAGACACACACACACACACACACAGACACACACACACCTCACAGGCGCTTGAAGCCCTTTTCCCATTTTTATCTGCGCGATGCGACCGCAGACATCAGTGAGACGAAGGCGATACCAGCAGGTGTGGCGCTATGGCGCTGTCTGAAGTCCTCCTGGGGGTTTCTATAGGTTATTAGTAAAGGCTTGGATGCATCAACAAACTTTTTATTCCACAGGTTCTATAAGCAAGTCAATTCAGTAGTTGTTTCAGTCATTAGGGTTCTTTAAATTCATTGTGGCAACAATTACAACAATGCGTGACATTAAAACGAAAAATAACTTTATGACTTAAGTATTTTCAAAAGCAAGTACTCCATACTTTAACTGAAGTAAAAATTAGACTGAGCAACTTTTACTTGTATTGGAGTAATATTTGACCAGGAGTATCTATACTTTTCACTCAAGTTACTGGAGTGAGACTTGTCACTGTTAAGTCATTTCTGAACATTCAATCAAAAACACTTTAAATTCAGAAACACGTCAACACGGATCGGCTCCACCGCAAACTGTGGTCCGCTGTGTTTGTTGACTGTATGAGGATGTGTGTGTCAGCCTGTGTTAGGCTTTGTGTTTGCCACGGTTTGTGCAGTGTTAGACGTCGTTAGGCTGCGGGTGTGTTACCGGCGGACATCGACCAGATGGCTCCGATTCTTCTGAGAATAGTAATTTTCCGTGACATGTGTCCAATTTACACCTTCTGCAATAGCCGAGAAAGAGGACGTGAGGGTGAGAGTGAGGGAGAGAAGAGGAGAGGAGAGAGAGAGAGGACAGGCAGGCAGGCAGGCAGGCAGTGCAGACAAGCCGAAAGAGAGATGATGGATGACGCTGGATACTGGATATATGTTCTAGCAAATGATTAAAAAATCAATCAATCAAACAATCGAATGATTGATTTGAGACAAATATGAAGGGGTTATATGTATGTAAAGATGCCTAATGATCCACTTCCCATGAGCAACTTCTTGAGGACGTGCGCATGGTGCATGTGTCAGATGTCCTTTGACACCGGAAGTGATGATGTCCGTGAATAAATACTCTGAATACATCTTTGCTCGACGATGACATAACTGCCACGGCGGTGGTGAGGAACTTGCCACGGTGACAGGCTTGTGAGTGCTAAACATCTCACCCACGCGGCGAACTAAGGCCTCAGGAACTGTCGAGTATCGCGAGAAAAATCGCAATCGGCCCCGAGCATCATATTTGACCCACGTTCTCTTCAAAAAACAAATGTTGCTGAACGATCCTGTCGCCCCCAACCCCGCTCATTACCTGCTCTCGCTTTGCGTCGTTAGTGTCACCGGTGTTAATTAGTCGTTCTGCGCACCTTTGTTCCGTGTCTTTAAGTTCTTAATCTTCCTGCCCGCCTGCTTGGCGTTCCTCGATTCTGTGAGGTTTGTTTGAGTCCATCAAGTCGGAGCGTCCGTTCGCACCTATTTACCCCGTGTCTGGTCTCGGGTTTGGGTTCACCTCCCTGCGACAGCCGCCATGACACGTCGAAGGTGTTGATGTTCTCTCTTGGTGTTCTCTCTCTCTTCTCCTTCCTCTCCCTCCTTCCTCTCTCCTCTCCTCTCTCTTCTTCTCTCTCTCTCTCTCTCTCTCTCTCTCTCTTCTCCCCTTTCTCTCTCCCCTTCTCTCTCTCTCTCTCTCTCTCTCTCTCTCCTCTCTCTCTCTCTCTCTCTCTCTCTCTCTCTCTCTCCCTCTCTCTCTCCCCTCTCTCTCTCTCTCTCCTCTCTCTCTCTCTCTCTCTTCTCTCTCTCTCTCTTCTCTCTCTCTTTCTCTCTCTCTCTCTCTCTCTCTCCCCTTCTCTCCTCTCTCTCCTCTCTCTCTCTCTCTCCTTGCCACCCTGTCCTCTTGTGGGTTCCTGTGTCTACAGAGTTTAGCCTTTTGTTGTGATGAGCAAAAGCATTCAATAACACCACGCGCGCACACACACACACACACACACACACACATACACACACACACACACGCACACACACACACACACACACAGCACACAACACACACACACATCATGTACACTCTTCAAGCTGTATGAATAATGCAATTGGTGGTGGATGAGTTCTTCAACATAGATATGAGCACACACTCACAGACACTCACACAGACACACACACACACACACACACACACACACACACACATCCCACACCACAAGTACAAACAAATAGCCATGCATAACCAAATGTGTTTGTTTCCTGCTGTCTCCTCTGGCGGATGTGTGCGCCCAGACGCATATTGATTGAAACACCGCTCTATGTTTATAGAGTTTAACCTCCTGAAAACAAATGATGAATTATCTCGACTGGAGGTACAGAGCGCAGGTAAAGGATGGAGGGCGGAGTCTCGGTGCGTACTGTTCGTGTAGTTCTAGCGTAGAAATCTCTAGCTGCCTCTGGGATTTCGATTTTTTTTGTTGTTGGGCTCATTTGGTTTCTGTTGTGTTCTGTGTGTACGACTTTTGTATTGCTGATTCGCGCGGAAAGGACTGTATAAATTAAAGTTGGTGCATGAATTGTTTTAGCGTACGGCACGCGTGGCGCCGCGGCCAAGAGAGACACAATGCCAACTCTCTCCGTCAGCCAAGTTGCTCGGAAGGACAATAGAGACGGCGGCGCAGACGGCGATGGGTGGGTTTATAAGGGCCCCCTCGGAAAATAGTTACGCCGAAAGCCGGGGCCTCGTTCGCCATTGCCCGCCTGTCAAGGTTTTTAAAGAGAAGTCTTTAAAACCGGGGCCGGGCACGGGCTGTCAATCAAGGATGCATTCAGCGTTCGGTTGATGGAGGAGGAAAATGCACCCGCACCTCTGAAAAGTTTAAGATAATCGTTGGGGAGGCTGGGGAGGGGGGGGGGGGCAGATTGAGAGGGCGCAGATTGAATTAATCTCCAATTCATCGTTTTCAGCCATCAATCATGACGGTAATATATTATCATTTCTGCTAGAATCGGGTTATATACTTTGAATATATATATATATATAGTGCGGAGGGTCTAAATTGCTTGTTATTTCTTGCTTCTATGACACACGGGAGTCACACGCGCGCACACACACACACACACACACATACAGACTTTTGTGTTGTGTTCTGCTGTGTTGTGTTACTATTTAGTAATTTAGCAGTGGTGGACAGTAACGGAGTAAATTTACTTGAGTACTGTACTTAAGTACGTTTTTTGAGTATCTGTACTTTACTTGAGTATTATTTCTTTTAGGAACTTATGACTTTCACTCTACTACATTTGAAAGACAAATATTGTACTTTCAACTCCACTACATTTCTAAGAAGGGTCTCGTTACTCGTTACTTTTAAGTATAGCTTTGAAGTCAGCGGATGAAATGTCTTTTTTTTCTAAAATGCAATCTGCGTGTGATTTGTTCAAGTGATGACGCCGTACCTGTTACCTCGCGTACCTGTACCTCGCGTACCTGTACCTCGGCGTACCTGTACTCGCGTACCTTGTACCTCGCGTGCCTATACCTCGCGTGCCTGTACCTCGCGTGCCTGTACCTCGCGTACCTGTACCTCGCCGTACCTGTACCTCGCGTACCTGTACCTCGTTGTACCTGTACCTCGTGTACCCGTACCTCCCGTACCTGTACCTCGCGTGCCTGTACCTCGCGTGCCTGTAACCTCGCGTACCTGTACCTCCCGTACCTGTACCTCGCGTACCTGTACCTCGCGTACCTGTACCTCCCGTACCTGTACCTCGCGTACCCGTACCTCCCGTACCCGTACCTCGCGTACCCGTACCTCGCGTACCCGTACCTCGCGTACCCGTACCTCGCGTACCCGTACCTCGCGTACCCGTACCTCGCGTACCCGTACCTCGCGTACCTGTACCTCGCGTACCTGTACCTCGCGTACCTGTACCTCGCGTACCTGTACCTCGCGTACCTGTACCTCCCGTACCTGTACCTCGCGTACCTGTACCTCGCGTACCTGTACCTCGCGTACCTGTACCTCGCGTACCTGTACCTCGCGTACCTGTACCTCGCGTACCTGTACCTCGCGTACCTGTACCTCCCGTACCTGTACCTCGCGTACCTGTACCTCGCGTACCTGTACCTCCCGTACCTGTACCTCGCGTACCTGTACCTCGCGTACCTGTACCTCCCGTACCTGTACCTCGCGTACCTGTACCTCGCGTACCTGTACCTCCCGTACCTGTACCTCGCGTACCTGTACCTCCCGTACCTGTACCTCCCGTACCTGTACCTCGCGTACCTGTACCTCGCGTACCTGTACCTCGCGTACCTGTACCTCCCGTACCTGTACCTCGCGCATGCGCTTCTCAGATCGGGTAGACGTTACTCAGATAGCTGAGTTGTAATGATGGCTACGAGACGCAGAAGACGAGTCCACACCAGTGCACCCATGGCCATGTCTGAAGTCCATGTTCGAGATGAAGGCGAGAGAGGGAGAGGGAAAGAGAGAGGGGGAGGAGAGAGGGAGAAGGAGAGAAAGGGGGGAGAGAGAGAGGGACTGGTAGATCTCAGCAGACTGGAAACTTGAAAAGTAGATCTTAGTTCAAAAAAGTTTGGGCATTCCTGATATAGACAAATAGCCCTACAGGTCAGGGTAAATATATATGTTGTTATGTTGGGAGTTGAACCGGCCCTTTAAAGACAGTGTAAAGCTAAATGTGTGTAACTGTGATTTTAAGTAGGTTGGTTGTTTTTATATTATTATATTATTATATTTATTTTTTGAGGAAGCTGCATCTACAGCAATTCCAAGTCTGCCAGACAGGGCGTCTGCATAGGATGAGAGGACTCTTCTTTTGAGCTAGCAGTTAACTGTGAACAAGCACTGCAGTTCCTTTTCTCTCTTCTTTTAGTTTTGTTGTATTTTGGTCAGCTAGGAGACATTCTTTAACCAAGAGTAGCTGCTGATGCACACATATTGCCAGAGCTGTGTTAGAACACTGCCATGCTGTTTTGGGGGGTCGGGAGGGTTGTTAAATACAAAAATGAAAACGCCAATGGTTGTCCTTTTGTCGATGCAATCGTGTTTCAATAGGTATTAGTAAAGGCTTGGATGCATCAACAAGCTTTTTATTCCACAGGTTCTATAAGCAAGTCAGGGCATTCAGTCGGTTGTTTCAGTCATTAGGTTCTTTAAATTCATTGTGGCAACAATACAACAATGCGTTGACATTAAAACGAAAATATACTTTATTACTTAAGTATTTTCAAAAGCAAGTACTCCAGTACTTTAACTGAAGTAAAAATTAGACTGAGCAACTTTTACTTGTATTGGAGTAATATTTGACCAGGAGTATCTGTACTTTCACTCAAGTACTGGAGTTGAGTACATTTCAATCAAAAACACTTTAAATTCAGAAACACGTCAACACGGATCGGATCACCGCAAACTGTGGTCTGTGTGTTGGACTGTATGAGGATGTGTGTGTCAGCCTGTGTTAGGCTTTGTGTTTGCCAGTGTTGTGCGGTGTTAGACGTCGTTAGGCTGCGGGTGTTACCGGCGGACATCGACCAGATGGCTCCGGATTCTTCTGAGAATAGTAATGTTCCGTGACATGTGTCCAATTTACACCTCTGCAATAGCCGAGAAAGAGAGAGTGAGGGTGAGAGTGAGGGAGAGAAAGAGAGAGAGAGAGAGATACAGGCAGGCAGGCAGGCAGGCAGGCAGGGCAGACAAGCGAAGAGAGATGATGGATGACGCTGGATACTGGATATATGTTCTAGCAAATGATTAAAAATCAATCAATCAAACAATCGATGATTGATTGAGACAAATATGAAGGGGTTATATGTATGTAAAGATGCTAATGATCCACTTCCCATGAGCACTTCTTGAGACGTGCGCGGTGCATGTGTCGAGATGTCCTTTGACACCGGAAGTGATGGATGTCCGTGAATAAATACTTGAATACATCTTGCTCGACGATGACATAACTGCCACGGCGGTGGTGAGGAACTTGCCACGGTGACAGGCGTGAGTGCTAAACATCTCACCCACGGCGCGAACTAAGGCCTCAAGGAACTGTCGAGTATCGGCGAGAAATCGCAATCGGGCCCGAGCATCATATTTGACCCACGTCTCTTCAAAAACAAATGTTGCTGAACGATCCTGTCGCCCCCAACCCCGCTCATTACCTGCTCTCGCTTTGCGTCGTTAGTGTCACCGGTGTTAATTAGTCGTTCTGCGCACCTTTGTTCCGTGTCTTTAAGTTCTTAATCTTCCTGCCCGCTGCTTGGCGGTTCCTCGATTCTGTGAGGTTTGTTTGAGTCCATCAAGTCGAGCGTCCGTTCGCACCTATTATACCCCGAGTCTGGTCTCCGGGTTTGGGTTCACCTCCCTGCGACGGCCGCCATGACACGTCGAAGGTGTTGATGTTCTCTCTTGGTGTTCTCTCTCTCTTTCTCATCTTCCTCTGCCCCTCTCTCTCTCTCTCTCTCTCTCTCTCTCTCTCTCTCTCTCTCTCTCCCTCTTTCTCTCTCCCCCTTCTCTCTCTCTCTCTCTCTCTCCCTCTTTCTCTCTCCCCCTTCACTCTCTCTCTCTCTCTCTCTCTCTCTCTCTCTCTCTCTCTCTCTCTCTCTCTCTCTCTCTCTCTCTCTCTCTCCCTCTTTCTCTCTCCCCCTTCTCTCTCTCTCTCTCTCTCCTTGCCACCCTGTCCTCTCTGTGGGTTCCTGTGTCTACAGAGTTTAGCCTTTTGTTGTGATGAGCAAGCATCACCCACTCACTGGAGTGTTCTCACCAAACACTGTATGAATAACACACGGCGCACACACACACACACACACACACACACACACACACACACACACACACACACACACACACACACACACACACACACACATTCCAAACGCTGTATGAATAATGCAATGGTGGTGGGATGAGTTCTTCAACATAGATATGAGCACACACTCACAGACACTCACACAGACACACACACACCACACACACACACACACACACACACACATGCCCACACACAAGTACAAACAAATAGCCATGCATAACCAAATGTGTTTGTTTGCCTGCTGTCTCCTCTGGCGGATGTGTGCGCCCAGACGCATATGATTGAAACACCGGCTCTATGTTTATAGAGTTTAACCTCCTGAAAACAAATGATGAATTATCTCGACTGGAGGTACAGAGCGCAGGTAAAGGATGGAGGGCGGAGTCTCGGTGCGTACCTGTCGTGTAGTTCTAGCGTAGAAATCTCTAGTGCCTCTGGGATTCTGATTATTTTTTTTTTTGTTGGCTCATTTGGTTTCTGTTGTGTTCTGTGTGTACGACTTTGTATTGCTGATTCGCACGGAAAGGACTGTATAAATAAAGTTGATGATGAATTGTAACGTCAAAAGAAGGGAACGAGGCCCCGGCTTCGGCGTAACTATTTTCCGAGGGGGCCCTTATAAACCCACCCATCGCCGTCTGCGCCGCCGTCTCTATTGTCCTTCCGAGCAACTTGGCTGACGGAGAGAGTTGGCATTGTGTCTCTCTTGGCCGCGGCGCCACGCGTGCCGTACGCTAAACGCGCGGCGCCGCATTAGCATGTGAAAGATGCTCTCGTCGGCGAGCTAATGGTCAGGACACAATGGCCGCTCGAGCACTTGATGCATCGTCGAATGGGAAGAAGCCATTTGGCGTCATGTTGAGCCCATCCATCGCCGGGTGGATATAAGTGTGTGTGTGTGTGTGTGTGTGTCTAGGAGAGAGAGAGAGAGAGCGAGAGAGACTTGGAGGATGCTGACAGAGATGATAATGCCAGCCAGAGGGTTGCGGTGTCATATCCATCAACGCGGGCTCCCCGGCTCCGTGTCGACAGGCAGACAAAGGTGTGTGACACCTTGGCAGCTTCCCCATTCAGACGTCACTTACCTGAAACATACCCTGCTCTCCGGGTGATTGTCAGCCCTGGCTCACCCCAAAGGCCACTGCATACATGCATAGACAATATACTAGATATACTATATATACTGTATATGTATATATGAGGTTTATATAACATAACACGCCATTACCTTAGTTAACACGTTAAACATAATAGTCAACATGAACACCATTAGTATGATTAAGACACCGTTAGTTTTTATTTGGCACTATAACTAATTCTTTAGGATTGGTTGTTTTAGAATGTATGTTTAGAAGAATACTCTTTCGAGTTTACTGTACTGTATTTTTACTGTACTTACTAGGTACCAATACTAATTCTAGTTGTTTAGAATTTGTTTAGAAGGAGTGAATGGGGAGTAAGCATTCCATTGTACTTGTTACATATGGCAATAAAGAAATCTTGAATCTTGATGAACTGCCAGTAAATGTTATTTGTTTACCACATTGACTAATGTTAATTCATAGTAAATGAATGTACCCTTATAGTATTAGCGCGTTACCTGTGTTGGTGTATGTGCTCATGCAGTGACATCTTACTGATATATTATTACAGAAAAAATTACGTGACTCACTTTCAACTCAGAATTGAAAATCGCTGAAGCCATTGTGGTATTTTTTGACGAGAGCGAGAAAAGAGAAAAGAGTAGATGTGAGGGAGGATTGAAGAGATTGACAGACGAGAGAGAGAGAGAGAGAGGAGAGCGAGAGAGAGAGAGCGAGAGAGAGTAGATAGTTGAAAGGCAGAAAAGCAGTAATATGTGGCGAAAAAGAAAAAAGGAATCAAACACAAAAAGAACAAAGCTGATATCATCGTTGCAGAACGTGGCCCCCTATCCCTGGGTCCGGGAAGTCCAGCTAGTAGGATGGCCCAGTAGTCGGTGCAGAATGCTTAGGCGCCCGGCTCCACCGGCACCTCGAGCTGCCGCTGGTGAAATCCGCGATACACGGGCTGTCCTTCCATTAAAGAGCGTAATTGAACTCCCGGGGAGCCCGCTGTTTCCGCGATGTGTGTGAAATCATTTAATTCTGACGGTCTACAGGGTGTTCATTAGGCTTATATAACCTGAATCCTCCAGCCAAATTGTAAAATTACCTTTTAGAAAATTAGGTGACTCGGATAACATTGCATAATGGTCTCTCCTCTGCTCTCTCTTCTCTCTTCTCGATCTCCCTCTCATCTCTCTCTTCCTCTCTCTCTCTCTTTCTCTCTCTGTCTTGACCTGCTTTCCCCCCAGAATGTTCCGCTAACAACAGCTCCAGGTACTTCACCTAGCGCCCACCTGATTAGCATTTAGCTAAGTCTCACATCCCTCCTCCGCCCAGGACACCAGAGCACAAGGACAAGTCTCACATCCCTCCTCCGCATCTGCCCAGAAGCATCCAGATCACCAAGGACAGAGTCTCAACTACCGCATCCCATGCCGCCCAGAACATCAGATTAACAAGGACAAGTCTCCACATCCCATTCCCAAATCTGCCCAGAACAACCAGAATTAACAAAGGATCAGTCTCTAGCTAAATGTGTCGCCCTGTCGTCTGTACGCATAGCACATATTACAAGACTTAACCCACCATTTAGTTACAATATTTGCCTCTGTGATGGAGTGCAGTACACCAAATGTACCTCAAATGTGTACATATTTTTTGGAGTACATTACATTTTGCACCACTGAGTTTAACCAACCAGAGAGTATTCGCTTGAGTTTGCGTGAGAAGATTTATTTGCAGAAAAGAAAGTTATTTCCGAATTTCTCTCCAAAACAGAAGACCAATAAATATACTGGAATAAGAGGCTTAGCACAGATTTAAAAATAAAGCGAAGCTGGAGGGGAAACAAGTAATAAAGTTGCAAGACCAAAATACCCTCTCTTCAAACGTCTCTTCACCTCAAACCGTCCCCAGTGGCTGCAGATGCAAAGACAACAATTTGCCAGCAAATATTTGAGAGAAAATATTTACCTCTACATTTCATATTCACATATATTCAGATGCCTGTGTGCTTGAGTGTGTGTGTGTGTGTGTGCACTCGTATGTGTGTGTATGTGTGTGTGTGTGTGCTTGTGCATGCATGTTTGTGTGTGTGTGTGTGTGTACTCGTATGTGTGTTCATGTGTGTGTGTGTGTATATGTGTGTGGATGCATGTGCTTATGCATGCATGTTTGTGTGTGTGTGTGTGTGTGTGTGTGTTGTTTGTGTGTGTGTGTACTCGTATGTGTGTGTGTGTGTGTGTGTGTGTGTGTGTGTGTGTGCGCGTGTGTGTGTGTGTGTCCCTCCTGTGTCAATCGCTCGCTTTGTTTCAATTATGAGGAAGGGTATGGGGCATAATCATGGTATTCACACGGGCATTAGAGATAGCCATGGGAACACACTCACGGAGACCTGCTGAGTACAGAGAATTAAGCGCAGAGAGAGAGAGAGAGAGGAGAGAGAGAGAGAGAGGAGAGGGAGGGGGGAGAGAGAGATGAGGAGAAGAGAGAGAAGAGGGAGAGAGTGGAGGATAAGAGAGACAGGAGAGGGAGAGAGAGTGGAGGGGGAGAGAGAGGGAGAGCGAGGAGGGGGAGAGGAAAGGTAGGACAAATAAAAGGTTAGCCGTGTCGCTAACGGTGCTTCCATTCCAAACCTTCCGACTTTCCGGTCCACCGCCCGACCAACCTGGTGCAGTACAGACACACCAACCGTAACGTGCAGCATGCAGGATATGAAGAACACTATACTATATGATTATTAGAGCCCAGGAGACTCCATACGACACATGCTGGGTGTGAAGAACATTCTTGGAGGGGGAAGGCTGGTGGAGGAAATCATACATGTGTGTCTGTGTGTGGTTTGAATGTGTGCATGTGTGTGAGTGTGTGTGTGTGTGTGTGCAAGCCTCATGTATGTGTATTGTGCGTGTATGTGTGTGTGTGTGTGTGTGTGTGTGTGTGTGTGTGTGTGTGTGTGCGTGCGCGCAAGCCTCATGTGTGCTTGTGTGTGTGTGCATATGTGTGTGTGTGTGTGTGTGTGTGTGTGTGTGTGTGTGTGTGCGTGTGTGCGCGCGTGCAGACGCTCGCTGATGAAAATCTCCCCGCTCTCTCGCGGTTGGAGGCGCATCACTTGACTCCACTGATGCCACGGTAACGGTCGCCGGGGGCTTGTTGCCGAGGTTCAGCCAATTGAATTAGGGATGTTCTCTCGTCCCCCCACTAACCCCCCCCCCCCCGCCCACTCCCCCCCCCCCCCATCCTCCTGACCATTTCCTGTTTCCAGAAATCCCCCCGGACCCCCCTGCTCTCTGCTCAACTGTGGCCTGTAATTGTATTTAGGTTTCTGCCATCCGATCCCTCCGGAATACCGCTGAGACAGAGGAAGATGAAAAGGAAGAGAGGGAGAGGGAGAGGAAGACGGGCAGGAATAGGGAGAGAAAGGATAAACAGGATAGATAGAGGGATTTGGAGGAAAAAAAACCAAGTAAAAGGGGAAGGGGAGGTCCTCAGGGAGTGAGAGAGAGATGAGAGAGATGTGAGAGAGAGTGGAGAGAGAGAGTGTGTTGAGAGAGAGAGCAACTGATGAGAGAGAGAGTAAGAGAGAGAGAGAGAGAGAGAGAGAGTGGAGAGAGAATAAGTGATGACAGAGAGAGAGAGAGAGAGAGATAGCGGGGGAGAGCCGCCGCCGCCGCCACCACCACACCACACAGATGGAGTGACTCTCCGCCCACGCCAACCCGAGCAGCGCCAAGGTCGTTGTTCCCATCAGGTATTCACGGCTGGCTAACTTGTGGACAGTTTTTTCCGCGCTTTAAGTGCCACAACAGCCGTGAATCTGTGAAGCCGGGCGGCTATAATAGGCCATCATATTCATCTCCGTAGACATTAGCGCCGGGGCTAAATCATTTCCCATCATCCCTCTGCCTGATTTAGCGACCGCTGGCGGGCTCCTGCGCCTCGTCTCTGGCTCCTCCTCAAGGGGTCCGGGGGGGCTATTAGCTCCTATATATATTTTGTATATCGCACTTTATCCCAGAAGGGTGTATATGCTAAACCGTGGTTTGAGCACATGCTATGCTAGGCAATAGGGATGCACGCGGTGTACGCATGCTACATCTGTCAGCCGAATCAGCTGACCTTTGACAAAACACGCTATCCGTAGCAAGCGAGCGAGTATCGGCACTGTGGTATTAAATATACATGGTGCTGGCGTTGGCGAGGAGGGGGTGGGGGTGGGGGGGGGGTCGGGGTGCGCTAGCCAGAGGTCAGCTAGCCCTGCCGTGACACCGGGTTTCGACTGCCGAGTTAATTAACTGAATGTCATTCCCACCATCTCACCAGCTCTCTCTCTCTCTCGTTCTCTGTGTGTTTCTCTTGATGTCTCTCTCTTGCTCTCTATTTGCTAGGCTCCCCCGTCGGTCTGTGTGTGTGTGTGTGTGTGTGTGTGTGTGTGTGTGTGTGTGTGTGTGTGTGTGTGTGTGTGTGTGTGTGTTGTCAGAGGCGCTGTCCTTGGTCCTGAACTACCAGATCACCTCGCCGGGTCCCGGGAGGACGCGTGACAGCCGCGAGACACTGACAGGCTGGCCAAACTTCGGCGGCGGGGGGGTCATATTTTATATATTTTTTTTAAATCAACATTCACTCGCTTTTATAGACTCTGACGTGGAGAGGGACGGAGGACTCTGTTTCACGTTGTAAAATATTCTATCCCATTATAGAATACATTATTAATCTATCGAAACAAAACGAAAAAGGATCAACAGATGAATCAACAAAGACAACAAATAATTTGGCGTCCCTAAATAATACAGTGTGTGATATGAATGAATTCATAATTTATGATGTTGAGATAATCATCGGCCAAGTGCGGCATCCAGCATCGCGCCGCCTTTTGTATTAACGTCAATATCCGACAAATGACCAGGGCCTGCTGAGGAAGGGCCTGCTGAGGAAGGGCCTGCTGAGGAAGGGAGAGTTTCCGCCGGCGAGTAAAAAAGGGGAGACGCCGTGCACCGCAAGATCGCACCATAGAGGTCAATAGGAAATGATTGAAATGCACGGCGCAGCGCTCGCGGGCCGCAGTCGCCGTCGTTGTCTGCAAGGCCCTCTCTGTCGCCGAGCCTCCTCCCCATGTGTGTGTGTGTGTGTGTGTGTGTGTGTGTCAACTTTTGAGAGATTGCTCGCAGGCCCAGACTGCACCGCCGTCGCAAACATGGTCCCTGCTACGCTATATGCCAGAAGGGGGGGGGGGGGAATTGGCCTTTACTGTCCTGCAACAGATGCTGCGGTCACCTGACAGGACGTGGCCACATGTCCAACCCCTGCCCCGCCTCCACCCCCAGCGCCCCCCGACCCCCCCCGCCCCCCCCTCCCTCTCTCCGGAACAGACTTGCTGTCATATTATGTTAATGGCACGAGATCATAATGAGATACTGCTGGCAGGACTTGGGTCTGGAGGTGAGGGTGAGGGAGATCGACTCTCAGCCGCCAAGGTTAGTAGTTTGAATCCTGAAGTCCGCGGACCACCTGAAGGCGTCTGTAGCGAATCTCCTTGCCGCAATGCCACGTCAAAGTGGCTTTGTCCGGGGCTCCTCCAAGGACACAGGCTGGGTTTGTGGTTGAAAGTGCGGTTGATCGCAAAGGGTGCGGCTAAAGCGAAATAACATGACACGGAGCAGATGGTACATGTGCTAGCATGCTAGCGCTCTCCTGAGTGTGTGTTCCGGTGGCGGAACTTAACCTGTGGTGCACTGATTAGCCGATGCACCCCGGACTCTAACTGGGCCAGGTGAGACCAATTAAGCCAGCCACCAAAAACACACACTTTGGAGAAGAACGTCTGCCAAATCACTTACAGGTACGTTTTGGCACAGGGATGAGCCGGCCATAATTTATACATGAGCGCCACTGATTGGAGTGTTATTGCAAATATTTAACCACACGGTCGAACGGTTGAATGCTGCGGTGATTGTCTTTGTGGGACAGCAGCTCTGTTTTGTATGCTCTGTGTACACACACAACCACACACACACACACATTCACACATGTACACAGACGCGGACAGACACACAACGCACACACACACAATGTGCCCACTGGTAATAGATCGAGGGACAGAAAGAAAGTGAGAGAGACATGGAGAGAGAAAGAGAGATACAGGAGACAGGAGGAAGATAAAGAGAATGGATGAATGGGGAGAGAAGGACGGAGAGAGAGAGAAAGAGCGAGAGAGAGAGGAGAGAGTAGAAGATAAACAAATAAAGATGGATACAGAGACAGAGAGAGAGAGAGAGAGAGAGAGAGAGAGAGAGAGAGAGAGAGAGAGAGAGAGAGAGAGAGAGAGAGAGAGAGAGAGAGAGAGAGAGAGAGAGAGAGAGAGAGAGAGAGAGAGAGAGAGAGAGAGAGAGAGAGAGAGAGAGAGAGAGAGAGAGAGAGAGAGAGGCAGATTAAGAGTCTCCACCCTCCTCTCCCCTCTGGCTGGTGTCCAGGGATCATGATGTTATACCTTCAGATGTTCTCATCAGTTTAGTGGAACACGTGTTGGTCAGCGAGTCCATCTGTGCTCACATCAAAGACACACACACACACTCGCAACACACACACACACACACACACACACACACACACACACACACACAATTGCACCACTCTGTGTCCTATATAAGCCATACCTACACCATTTGATTGATACATACTACTCTGTGCACTATAGTATGCCGTGTACCGCTGCTTGCTGCTCTCTACTCCACAGTGAACGACTGTGAGATGAACTACGGGGCAGTAGCTCAGGAGGCAAGAACGGTTGTCTGGCAACGAGAAGGTTGCTGCTTCGATCTCCAAGTTAAGTGTGGAGGTGTCCCCTGAGCAAGACGCCACCAAACCCTAACTGCTCCTGACGTGTTGGTTGTTACCTTGCATGGTTGACACCGCCGTCGGTGTATGAATGGGTGAATGTGAGGCAACTGTAAAGCGCTTTGGATAAAAGCGCTGTATAAATGCAATCCATTTACCAGTTATATAAGCCATACCTACACCATTTGACACATTGCTATTTTGTTCTCTATTAACGTGTACTACTGTGAAATGAACTGTGTGCCGTCTTGCGTCTGTCGGTACAGCATGTACTCGTATGTGTACTCCAACTCCAACTCAACGACCGATTGCACCGAAGCAGTCCACGTTCGCACTGTGCCCATGGCGACGGCGGTGATGCTGGTGGCGGCGGTGGTGGCACGCCACCAGGCACGGTTTGTCCTGCCATGAGCACATGTACACACACACACACACACACACACACACACACACACACACACACACACACACACACATACATACATATTGTGGACAGGGCGGTGTGGGAGGAAGGAGAAAATTTGTAAGGGAGGCAATTTGGAAGATTAAAAAGTAAATAATCTGTCAAAACCACCGGCTGACTGAGGAGAGAACATATGGCCCGGAATATACTCCTCCTCCTCCCTTCTCCTCCCCCTCCCTCCTCCTCCTCTCCTCCTCCCTCCCTCCTCCATTCTCTCTTCTCCTCCATTCTCCCTTCTCCTCCTCCTCCTCTTCCCTCCTCCTCCTTCCTCCTCCATTCTCCTCCCCCTCCCTCCTCCTCCTCCCTTCTCCTTCTCCTCCTCCCTTCTCCTCCTCCTCCCTTCTTTCTCCTCCCTCCTCCTCCTCCTCCCTCATCCTCCTCCCTTCTCCTCCCTCCTTCTCCCTCCTCCTGCTCCCTCCTCCTCCCTTCTTTCTCCTCCCTCCTCCGTCTCCTCCTCCCTCCCTCCTCTCCCCCTCCTCCTCCTCTCTCCTCCTTCTCCCCTCCTCCTCCTCCTCTTCCTCCTCCTCCTTCCTCCTCCTCCTCCCCCTCCTCCTCCCTCCTCCTCCTCCTCCTTCTCCTCTCCTCCTCCTTCTCCTCCTCCTCCTCCCTTCTTTCCCTCCCTCCTCCTCCTCCTCCTCATCCTCTCCAGGATTGCACCTGTCTTTCCCCATCAAACGAGGGGGAATTGCCGGCAGAGCAAACCACGCAGTACAGTCATGTACACATATAATGAGGTCAATTAGGCAAATTCGCGATTGACCAACATGCACGGCGCCACGCGCTCAGCAGTGGCCGCAGTCGCCGTCTTGTCTGCGAGGCCCCTCTCTGTCGCCCGTTTAGCCCTCCCCTCCCCCATGTGGTCCTGTCCGTGTCGCTGTGTGTGCTCGTGCTGTGTCAACTTTGAGACCGATTGCTCGCAGGCCCAGACTGACACCGCCGTCGCAACATGGTCTCCCTGCCTAACGCCCCACCATACTCCTCCAGAACGGGGCGCCGGGCCCGGGGGGGACTTGGCCCCTTTACCTGTCCTGCACACAGATGCCTCCCCCCGCGGTCACCCCCCCCCGCCCTAAATCGGTATTTTGATAAGTTGAAATTCGGCAAAGTTCTTCCTGAATAATGAGGCCAATATAGAATACACGAGACTGAGTGTTAGCTTATCTTACATGATTCTGAAATACATATTTTTGTTGTTTGTTGTTTCTTTGTGTTTTGCTTGTGTAAGGCGAGCGGGCGTGACAGGACGTGGCCACATGTCCAACCCCTGCCCGCCTTCCACTCCCAGCGCCCCGCCGGGACCGCCCCCGCCCAGCCCCTCCCTCTCTCCGGAACAGCTTGCTGTCATAGTTATGTTAATGGCAGAGGATTCATAAAGAGATTGGTCTGCAGGACTGTGGGTCTAGAGGTGAGGGTGAGGGGAGATCGACTGCTCAGCCGCCAAGGTTAGTAGTTTGAATCCCTGAAGTCCGCGGAGCGCACTGAAGGCGTCTTGTCAGCGAATCTCCTTGGGGCCGCAATGCCACGTCAAAAGTGGCTTTGTCCGGGGCTTCGCTCCAAAGGACACAGGCTGGGTTGTGGTTGAAAGGTGCGGTTGATCGCAAAAGGGTGGCGGCTAAAGCGAAATAGAACATATGACACAGGAGCAGATGGTACATGTGGCTTAGCAATGCTAGCGCTTCTCCTGATGTGTGTTTCCGGGTGGCGGAACTTAACCCTGTGTGCACTGATTAGCGCGATGCAGCCCCGGACTCTAACTGGGCCAGGGTGAGACCAAATTAAGGCCAAGCCAGCCAAAAACACACACTTTGGAGAAGAACGTCTGCCAAATTCAACTTACAGGTTACGTTTTTGGCAACAGGGATGAGCCGGCCATAATTATACATGAGCGCCACTGATTGGAGTGTTTTATTTGCAAATTATTTTAACCACACGGTCGAACGGTTCTGAATACAGTAAACTGCTGTGTGAGGCAAGTGTATGAATTGGTTCCTATGTGCAGAGAACAGAGCAGTGCTGTTTTTGTTATTGCTTCCGTATAGACAGCAGCTCATCACAGCACGCACATCACGGGCACCACACAACGCACATCCTGCGCTGCATGGTAAGGAGCTAAATTTTGGAGTTTGTCTTAGCAGGATAATAACAAACATGCTTACAGCACACGAAACGTCCGTGGACAGCCGACGCAAAGCAGCAGCAGCATTGGTAATATGGCACATTCATTCATATTAATATAGGGAGAATCGGTTTGTCTCCAGACGACAACAGGCCCCAAATATTCCTTGTTCTCCTAGTTGTTGTTTTTCAACTTTGGAGCGCTTGTTTGATTATTTGTTGGAATGTCCCAGCTACTTTTCACAATACCTTTTTGCTTTTTAGTTTCCGCAGGCCGCAAATTCCATTAGTGTATGAGGAGCTCTTGTAAGAGCAAAATAACTTAAAAACTCATTATGATGACAAAAACTATACAACTTCCTATTGAGATTTTGTTTTTCTATGACAAGGGGAAAAAAGTTAAAGACTGATAATGTTAGAATGCGATTTGGCGAAGAAGACTAAATTTCAATGGGTAAGGCACAGTATTTAAAAGGTTGCATTGGTGCAAAGTAACAGGGCCGCCATCCCACCCCAGATGGGAATGCTGTATTGGGCTTTTTTTTTCAGGGGTTTTTGTTGAATTGTATAATAGAGCATATTGTGATTTTTCACAGAATAAGTACTGGATGTTTATCTGGCTAGGTGTGTGTGTATGTGTGTGATAAGATGTGTGTGTGTGTGTGATGTGTGTGTGTGTGTGTGTGATGTGTGTGTGTGTCGTGTGTGTGTGCTAGTGATGTGTGTGTGTCCTATCTCGCCTGGCTGCTAGACCACACGCGTATGGGCCTCGACTGACCTGGCTGGCTCTGCAGCACAGAGCCTCGTTGAGTGTCTGGCCCTCACGCTGTACTGCCTCATATGGTGAGCAGAGAGAGCACTGACCACAGTCATCAGCCAGCCGGCATTGTTAGTTGGTCACCTGGTCTCAGCAAATTCTGAACTTTAGATTAACAGATCTAAAGCTACAATCTGTTCAAATCTGTGGTGAAACAGGAATTTAAGCTATCTTTCGTTCTGTTAGAAAAATGGCGTGGTTTCCTGGAGGGCGGGGATCTGTAGGCGGGCATTACATGAAATCGGGTCTGCTACTAGGAAACGAATCTGGAAACGCGTGTGAAGCCTTAATGTGATGTGGCTGACCATTGATTGGTCAATGCTAATCCGCTGGCGGAGCGCAGAGAGCATCAATCCGCATAGGCATTTTATATATCCAACTGGATACTGTAATGGCACTGTTCTGCTGGCGCTAAATCGGCGAGCTGCTACTGAACTAAAAGCCGCTCCAGCTCGTAGCAGAACGGCTGCTGCTAAGCTTTTAAAGGCGAGACTAGGTAATATGTGTTTGACCAACAATTACTTGCCTATTACTCATCTTCCCTCACTGGCTCGCCAATAAATGGCCAAGATCAGTATTTTAAGGTCGCTACTTCTTACCGTTACAAGAGCCTGGCGTGGGTCCGCACGGCAATCTGAGTAATCCCCGAAGGTACATTATTGTTTCCCAGTATTGTCTGCTGCATGCGACTCGACAGTGTCAGTCTTATGCAGACCGCCATCCGGTCCTGCAGAGAGCTGGCCTTTTATAAATTCCAAATAGTAAATAAAAAATCAGCAGGAAACAATCTCTCATCACAGCAGGAAAAAAAAAAAAAAGAAAAAAAAAAAACAACGGGGAAGGAGGAAAAGATAGGGAGGAAAAATGGAGAGATTTGTTTTCTGCTGATTTTTTATTTACTTTGGTAATTGAATAAAAGGCCAGCTCCTGAGGACGGAGCGGCCGAGGAAGGACTAATAAGGGAACATAAATGTCCTTCGGGTAGCGATGGTGCGGACCGCATGCAGGGTCTTGTAGGTAAGAAGTAGCACCTTAAAATCTGATCTGGCATTTATTGAGAGGCCAGTTGGAGGGGAAGTGAAGAATAGCGAGTAATGTGTGAAACTTCCTAGTTCTCCGTTAAAAGTCTAGCAAGCAGGGCGTTCTGTAGCGAGTCTGGGAGGGCTTTTTGTAGTAGAGCTCGGTAGGCCAGGAACAGTGGCATTACAGTTAACTACGCAAGTCTGGATGATAATAAATGCATGGATGAGTGTCTCTGGCGTCGGCGCAGCGGATAGCATTGATCCAATGGCATGGTCAGCGCACATGCAACATTTGGTTGACCACCGGTCAGAAATTGTTTCGCAGTTAGTAGACGGCGCATTTCCATGTAATGCCGACTACAAGATCCGGCGCCTCCAGGAAGCTAGCGATTTTTCTAAACAGAACGAAAAGTATAGTCTAATTCGGCCTGTTGCACAGCAGATTTGAACAGATTTGAGGCTTACGAATCGCTTGAGCATCACACACTACAAGTGTCAGGACTATCTGTGGAAGTACCTGTTGACCACTAAACAAATGAGTCCGGGGCATGGGGTATGAGTAGAACGAATATAGTGTAGAGTGACAAGTGTGAGAGTCGCTAAAGCTAGCACGATGACAGGCATAGGGAAGAAGGAGCTCAGAGATGAGACATATGATAGGATGGGAGAGAGAAGGGGCAGACACTGCAACGGAGAGACGCGAGAAGAGACCAGCTAGAGGCACGAGTAGAGATGTAGAGGGCAGGAAGAGAGACATAAGGCATGTAAGCACGCACGCGCCCACTACCACGATGGAATGGAGTATGGTCTGACGAGAAAGACGAGACACAGAGAGAGGAGAGAAGAGACGCAGACACAGGCAGAGCACGACGCAGAGAGACACGACCAAGCTACACAAACACGCCAGACAAGTGTTAGAAAGATACACAACTCAGCACAACAAAGCACAAACTATAGCACCACGCAGCAGACGCCCAGCACACGCACACGAGCAACACGAGCACGACAGAGCAGCCACGAGCACGAGCAGAGAGACGCACGAACGCAGCAACAGAAGTAGCAACGATAGGAAGAGGATGAAACAGCATTATGCAGTTCCTCTCACTGCACCCTCGTTCAAACCACTCTTGGACAAATCAGATGAGCGTTCTATTATACACCATTCAACAGAGAAAAAGCATACAGATTCCGCACTGGGAGTTGGGAGGAGAGATGGAGGAACACGTGTTGGTCAGCGAGTCCACTGTGCTCACATCAAAGACACGACCACACACAACACTCTTCACACTCACCGTGAGCCACACACACATACACACACACACACCTTAGCACACACAATTGCACCACTCTGTGTCCTATAGATAAGCCATACCTACACCATTTGATTGATCACATGCTACTCTGTGCGCAACTATAGTATGCCGTGTACCGCTGCTTGCTGCTGCGTCTACTCCACAAGTGAACGACTGTGAGATGAACTACGGGGCAGTAGCTCAGGAGGCAAAGAACGGTTGTCTGGCAACGAGAAGCTTTGCTGCTTCGATCCCCAAAGTTAAGTGGTTCGAGTGTCCCCTGAAAGCAACGACAGCCACAACCCTAACTGCTACCTGACGTGTTGGTTGTTACCTTGCCATTGGTTACACCACGTCGGTGTATGAACTGGTGAATGTGAGGCAACTGTAAGCGCTTTTGGATCAAATAAAATGCAATCCAGTTACCAGTTTATAAGCCATAACCTATACACCAATTTGACACATTGCTATTTTGTTCTCTATTAAGTGTACTAACTGTGAATGAACTGTGTGGGGCCGTCTTGCGTCTGTCCGGTAACAGCTTTTGTAACTAGTAATGGTTGGTACTCACTCCAACTCAAACTGAACACGATTGCACCGAAAGCAGTCCACGTTCGCACTGTGGCCCATGGAGACGGCGGTGGATCTTGGGTCTGGTGGGGCGGTGGTGCAACGCCACCAGGCACGGTTTGTCCTGCCATGAGCAACATGTCACACACAACACACACACACACACACACACACACACAGCACACACACACACACACACATACAATAACAATATTGTGGAAGGGCGGTGTGGGAGGAAGGAGAAAATTTGTAAGGGAAGGCAATTTGGGAAAGATTAAAAAGTAATATGAATCTGTCACAAACCACCGGTGAACTGAGGAGAGAAACATATGGCCCGGAATATACCTCCTCCCCCTCCCTTCTCCTCCCCTCCTCCTCCTCCTGCTCCCTCCTCCTCTCCCTCCTCCATTCTCTCTTCTCCTCCATTCTCCCTTCTCCTCCTCCTCCTCTCTTCCTCCTCCTCCTTCCCCCTCCAATTCTCCTTCTTCCCACTCCCTCCTCCCTCTCTTCCCTCCTCTCCTCCCCATCTCCCCTCCGTTCTTCTCCCCCTCCTCCTCCTCCCCTTCTTTCTCTCCTCCCTCCTCCTTCTCCTCTCCCTCCCTCCTATCTACCTCCCCTCCCTCTCCATCCTCCCTCCCTATTCTCCATCCTCCTCCTTCTCCTCCTCCCCTTCGTTCTCTCCCGTCCTCCTGTCCTCCTCCCCTCCCTCCTCCTCCCCTCCCTCCCTCCTCCATTCTCTCTCTCTTTCTCCATTCCATTTCCCCGTCTCCTCCTCCTCCTCTTCCCTCCTCCTCCTTCCTCCTCCATTTTCCTCCCTTCCTCCTCCCTCCTTCCTCCTCCTCCATTCTCCATCTCCTCCTACCTTCTCACTCCTCCTCCTCCCTTCTTTCTCCTCCCTCCTCTCCTACCTCCCCTCCTTCCCTCATCCTCCCTCCTTCTTCTCCCTCACGCTCCCTCCTCCTCCTCTCCTTCTTTCTCCTCACTCCTCCATCTCCTCCTCCTCTCCCTCCTCCCTTCTCTCCCTCCCTC
>PIJE02000073.1:40000-49406 GCA_002895965.2 Coryphaenoides rupestris | reverse complement strand
CCTCCTCCCTCCTCCTCCTCCATTCTCGCTCCTCTCGTTCTTGCTCCGTCTCGACCGAGGATGATACTTTGCCTCGGTTGGTCTCGCTTTGATGGCCTGATGCAGGACAGGTGGCGTGTGTGTGTGTGTGTGTGTGTGTGTGTGTGTGTGTGTGTGTGTGAGTGTGTGTGTGTGTGTGTGTGTGTGTATCAGAGTGTGTGGGAAAATACGTGTGTGAGGCCAACTGTTCTTCCATCTGGCATCGATGACTTTCTGTGAACTTTCCTTCATTCGTTCGCTCCTCGGTTTCTTTCTTTCTTTTCTTCCCTCCCACCTCCATCCCTCCTCTATCTCTCTAATCTCTCGATATATCTGTCTGCGACGTTAACGACCGGCCAACAAGTCTGAATCAAACCGGATAGAACTGGCCCCTGCTGCCCCACAAGCCACTGAGGCTGGACCATAGGCTCTGTCCAACCTAGAGGATCTTCTGTGCCTTCCTGCAGACCAAACATGCTTTCTGGGTCTCCAATCCATAACCAATCCAGCTACGAAGCCTCGGTCGCCTGCAATGCATCCTGGGAAACACCTGACCTAACGCATGACCGTGCGCCCCGTACCGAGACACTCTCTGCGCCACACACACACACACACACACACACACACACACACACACGTGTTCACACACACACACACACACACACACACACACACTCACAGTCACACATTCATTGACTTTGCGGCTTCCTCCAGGGACGTTTGAGTGACAGGGACTGCCAGGGGGTGGGGGGGGTGGGTGGTTAATGATGAGGCCTCCGGTGAAGGGGCTGATGGGTAATAAAGGGGAAGTAGACCAGCCACCAGTGGTTAGTTACTGAGTTTAACAGTGTGTGTGTGTGTGTGTGTGTGTGTGTGTGTGTGTGTACTGCTGTCAATGTGACGCACATTGCACGGCACACCGAACAGCTTGTGGCGGTGTTAACATGCTAATGGGGGAAACCAATTTGAAGGAGGAGGAGGAGGAGGAGGAGGAGATGGCTCCGGGCCAACTCGCAATTCGCGGCGAGCGGTGGTGCATTGTGGTCCGTCCCAGGTTCCCGACATATGGACGTGTGCCCGCCGTTCTTTATGAGTCTCTCTTCGCCGCCCGCTTTTGTTTTGAAGTGCTACCACCAACAAGCCTGACTTCTAACTGAATCGCCACACCTGTTCCCTCCCTGGCTCTCAGCTCGTATATGCGGGCCATTCAGACGCCCGGGGGTCGTTCCAGAATTTTCCAGAATCTCCTTCAACACAAAGCGCCCCCGCCTCAGGTGTACGCAATCATCGGAAAGCTTGGAACGCCGTGTTTGTGAGTGGTGATTTCGCTTCTGTCCTGTAATTAGCACTTCCAAAGCATAGCGGCGGTGTGGGAGCACGGGATCATTGATGGTTGGCGTGTCAGTGAGGAGATGTATAGTTATAGTGATGCTCTGCACAAGGAAGAAGCAGCCACAGAACAGAACAGCCTGAGAGGATGACGACGGTGATGATGAAAGCAAGCTACCATATATTTACATCTCATTGCATCTCATCGTTTGCTAACGGCGGGAACTGTCGCATACGGAGATGCAACGGGCTCAGTATAGCATAGCATAGCATAGCGTAGCATAGCATAGCATAGCACACCATGACATGACACAGCGCTCGGTACACAAGCTGCAGAAAAGCATCAGACCTTCGGCTCGTCCTTAACTTTTATATAGCTGGGTGGTGGTGGTGGCGGTGGTGGATGTGGTGGTGGTGGTGGTGGTGGCGGTGGTGGTGGTATGGGGGCGGGGGGGGGGGTCTTCCTCTATAGCTCGGGAGATAAAGAGCGTGTGTGTGTGTGTGTGTGTGTGTACGGCTGGGGCGGTTGGGATGGGATAGGATGGTGCGCGTCGTGTGTGGTGTGTGTGTGTGTGTTGTGTGTGTTGTGTGTGTGTGTGTGTGGTGTGTATGTGTGTGTGTGTGTGTGTGTGTGTGTGTGTGTGTGTGTGTGTGTGTGTGTGTGTGTGATCTATCGACGGTGGCCATTACTGTGATGTAGGGTCAGGGGAGGGGGGGGGGCTTTTTCGCTGACAATGGCAGGGAGTGTTCAGGGTTCTCTGTTTATTATTGGTCATTATGGATATTTACTGCGGTGGCCATCACTTCCCCCCCCCTCCCCCCCGGCTGAAAGCCTCTAATTCCCCGCGGGCGACCCAAGGCTCTCTGTCCACCGAGGAACACTCCGAACTGCAAAGAACCTTGACGCCCGGGCCGGGTACACGACTGTCAAGTGGCCCCCTGTTTCGAGTTCAGACCTAACCGTCTGCATTCGAAGATTTTAGTGGACGGGAAATGTCTCGAATCGTATTATTCTGGGTGAGTTGTGCTCCGGCGAATCTACGCGGGATTAATACATCAAGAGAAGTTTTTCCGGAAGAGAGACACACTCACCTGGGAACGACACCGGGGGAGCAAATCAGGACGGCAGGCAGGCAGGCAGGCAGGCAGGCCGGAAAGGGTGGGAAAGGGGAGAAGAAGATAAAATCACATTATATCAATGTTTTAATCGTCAGATATGACAGTGTTTTTTTTCTCCAAAATAAAACACTGCACGCCACACAGAACTGCGAACCCCATCTCCAAACTCAACTCTCAACTTCCTTTTTTCTCAAGCGCCACCAAATGAGGCCTTTGTCAGTGTGTGCGTATTTATAGCTGCGATTTATGGTTACAGGAGAAATCAGAAATAAAGAAAAGAGAAGAAGTCGGCTATGTTAACAGGTGAGCGCTGAAATGTCACCGAACGGGGGTCTCAATTACCCGTGGAAACCACAGAAAATACGGAAATCTACAGCGGATACGGGGGTGGCTTCCAACGGGCGAAGAAGAGGAAGAGATAAGCGAAGCGCGGAGGCGGGCGTTTACCGGCTGCATTGACAGACCGGATTGTTTCCTAAGCTTTTAACAGCTTTCGCCTTTAATAACATTAGTTGTGGTCGCTTCAGAAGATGAATTATGCCCCGCAAATGACTTGCTGATACGATGCTCTCCCGGATTCGAGAGGTGAGGCTGATAATCCGGTTCCCTCTCTTCCTTTCACTGGTACTCATCCCTTCCTCCCTCTCCTCTCCTTCTCCCTTTGTTTACACTAAGCCGGGCCCTCGGAGGACGGATAAGGAGGTTTAGACAGGGAGGGAGGGAGGAGATGTTTGCTGTTCGGGGTTCCCACCGGTATTCTGGGCAAAGTCGGGCCGTGATTGGTTGCTGGGCCGCCCCATTCAGGTTGGTAACAACAACAACAGCCTTACTAACCCTAACCATCTTGTGATAGACACATCACTAGAGACACATACTCGAACCACTGTAACCTCCCCTAAAGCTTACTACACTCGAGATTACACTCGAACCTAACCAACCCTAATCTCTTACTTTGGCCGAACCAATAAAGCAAAGATTGTGCGAAGACAAATAAAAAGAAACAAATTCAACGTTCAGAAGAAGGAAAACACTCAACACTGTTTGGATGCAATTACAGCTTTTCGCCACAGGTGTCGCCAAATAGCACAAAATGGAAATCTTCAAAATCACCGCTTTAACTTAGCCATTTCCAAGCTGATACATTACCGTGACCTTAACCACCCGATACTAACTATAACCTCAACCTCAACCAGTCCGTCTCCAAGCTGATGCATTGATGGTTTACGGTTTCTGTAGCACTTAAACTTTTTCAATCGGACACCGACAAAGTTTGCTTTGTACAATGAACTTCTTCTTTATAAAGACTCCAACTCCATGCCACCAAGCTATTTCCTGTGCCGCCGCTTATGAACGGTGCGCCGTAGGCTAACAGGACAAGAACAACAACCATTTGGACAAGCTCATTGAGTCTGATTCTGCTGCAGGAAGTTGGATGGCTTTGCAGATAATGTCATTTCCTGGCACTATTGACGAAATGATTTGTCACAGCCAATTATGCAGCCAGACTGCAACGAGTGGCAAGAACAAACAAGGGAAGTGAGTCACAGTTTTATGGAGTGTCTGGCACATGTGGAAGTGTGTGTATGTGTGTGCATGCGTGTGTGTGTGTGTGTGTGTGTGCGTGTGTGTGTGTGTGTGTGTGTGTGTGTTATGTGCACAGGAGCAGGAGCATGAGTGTGTGCTAGGATTACATGCATGTCAAAGGTACAGTTAATCAATTCTCAGTTTGTCCCAATGAGTGAACAGGAAGGAGAGACAGACTGTGGCTAGGTCTTGAGCCCGGTTCAATGGAACAGAAGCTAATGTGGGCCTTTAGTGCGAGTCCAACTCCTTTCTTTGTCGAGCTCTTAACAGTCCTCGCTAGCAGCTGTCAGCCTTATTTGTCAAATTAAAGAGTCCACAGACTCATATGTTGCCCAATTTCCTTATAAAGATTACAAAAAAAACCATTCACATTGAGCTGCCAAGGGTCACGGGGCAGCCAAACCCCCCCACCACGATAAAGTGGCCATTCTTTGGGGAGCTGTGTTGTCCGGGGCATTAGCCCCTGGTAGGGGCTCCCAAGGCAAAGTGGTCCCAGGGGAGGGGCCAGACTAAAAGCGATTCAAAGACCCCATGAAGAGACTCCCAAAGAACACAGTCACCTCGCCCGGACAAGGGAAACTGGGGCCCCCTTCTGGAGCCAGACCTGGGAGGGGAGCTCGTCGGCGAGCGTCTGGTGGCCGGACCTGGATCCACCGGGCCCGGCTGGGCCAAGCCCGAAAAGACTACATGGAGTCACCTCCCTGTGGGCTCACCACCTGCAGGGAGAGTCATTGGGGTCGGGTGAGTTGTAAACCGGGCGGTAGGCAAAAGCGGGGTCCTGGGCGTGCGGATCCCCAGCATCGCCGACTGGTTCTAGGGACGTGGAACGTCACCTCACTGGCGGGGAAGGAGCCGGAGCTGGTGCGGGAGGTGGAGCGGCACCAACTAGATATGGTTGGGCTCACCTCCACGCACAGCACCGGTTCTGGAACCAAACTCCTGGAGAGGGGCTGGACCCTCTCCTTTTCCGGAGTTGCCCAGGGTGTGAGGCGCCAGGCGGGTGTGGGGATACTCACAAGTCCCCGGCTGAGCGCCGCTGTGTTGGAGATCTCTCCGGTGAATGAGAGCTGTCAACTGATCACCACCTGGTGGTGAGTTGGATCAGATGGCGCGAGAGGCTGCCAGACAGACCTGGTAAACCCAAACGTGTAGTGAGGGTGAACTGGGAACGTCTGGTGGAAGCCCCTGTCCGTAGGGTCTTTAACTCCCACCTCCGGAAGAACTTCTCGTGCATCCCGGGGGGAGTCACTAGAAACACGTTTGGCCCATAACAATCTGGCCTGTAAAGCCCTTTGAGACTGTCTTGTGATTCAGGGCTATACAAATAAAATTGAATTGAATTGAATTGAATTGAGTGGGCCATGTTCAGAGCCTCCATTGTGGAGGCTGCAGCTCGGAGCTGTGGTCAAAAGGCTGTTGGTGCCAGTCGTGGCAGCAACCCAAGAACCCGTTGGTGGACACAAGCGGTGAAGGAAGCCGTCAGGCTGAAGAAGGAGGCCTTTCGGGCCTGGTTGGCCCAGGGGTCTCCTGAAACAGCAGATGGGTACCGGGAGGCCAAAAGGACCGTGGCTTCAGCGGTTGCTGAAGCAAAATCCCGGGTGTGGGAGGAGTTCGGGGAGACCATGGAGAAGGACTTTCGGTTGGCCTCAAGGAAGTTCTGGCAAACTGTCCGGCAACTCAGGAAGTGAAAGCAGGGCTTGGCTCAGGCTGTGCTCAGTCGGGGAGGAGAACTGCTGACCCAGACTGAGGATATTGTTGGGCGGTGGAAAGAACAATTTGAGGAACTCCTGAACCCGACCAGTACGTCCTCTGTGGAAGAGCCAGAGTCTGAAGACTCGGGGGAAGCCTCACCCATATCCTTGGTAGAGGTCACTGAAGTAACCCTGGCAATGCCGCCAGGTGTGGATGAGATTCGCCCTTAGATGCTGAAGGCTCTGGACATTGCCGGGCTGTCGTGGCTGACACGCCTAGTCAATGTCGCGTGGAGGTCGGGGACAGTACCTGTGGAATGGCAGACCGGGGTGGTCTCAAAAAAGGGGACCGGAGGGTGTGCTCCAATAATCAAGGTATCACATTGCTCAGCCTCCCCGGGAAAGTTTATTCCAGGGTGCTGGAAAGGAGGCTCCGGCCGATTGTTGAACCTCAGCTTCAGGAGGAACAATGCGGCTTCCATCCTGGCCGTGGAACAGTGGACCAGCTCTTTACTTTCGCAGGGTTGTTGGGGGGGCCATGGGAGTTTGCCGATCCAGTCTACATGTGCTTGTGGACTTGGAGAAGGCTTATGACCGTGTCCCCCGGGGAATCCTGTGGGGGGTACTACGGGAGTATGGGGTACCGGGGCCGTTGGTACGTGCCATTCGGTCCCTGTACGAACAAAGTGCGAGCTGTGTCCGTATTCTCGGCACAAAGTCAAGCACGTTCTCAGTGGGTGTTGGACTCCGCCAAGGTTGTCCCTTGTCACCGATTCTGTTCGTGATCTTCATGGACAGAATCTCAAGGCGCAGCCGAGGTGAGGAGAGTGTCCGGTTTGGGGACCTCAGAATTGCATCTCTGCTCTTTGCAGATGATGTGGTTCTGTTGGCTACATCAGACCGTGACCTCCAGCATGCACTGGGGCGGTTTGCAGCCGAGTGTGAAGCGGTCGGGATGAGAGTCAGCACCTCCAAGTCTGAGGCCATGGTTCTCTGCTGGAAAACGGTGGAGTGTTCCCTCCGGGTTGGGAATGAGTTACTGCCTCAAGCGAAGGAGTTCAAGTATCTCGGGGTCTTGTTCACGAGTGAGGGCAAAATGGAGCGGGAGATGGACAGACGGATTGGTGCAGCGTCTGCAGTGATGCGGGCGCTGTACCGGTCCGGTGAAGAGGGAGCTGAGCCGGAAGGCGAAGCTCTCAATTTACAGGTCCATCTACGTTCCAACCCTCACCTATGGTCACGAGCTTTGGGTAGTGACCGAAAGAATGAAATCGCGGATACAAGCGGCCGAAATGAGTTTCCTCCGCAGGGTGGCTGGGCTCAGCCTTAGAGATAGGGTGAGGAGCTCAGACATCCGGAGGGAGCTCGGAGTAGAGCCGCTGCTCCTCTGCGTTGAAAGGAGTCAGCTGAGGTGGTTAGGATGCCCCCCGGGCGCCTCCCCTTAGAGGTTTTCCGGGCACGTCCAACTGGGAGGAGACCCCGGGGCAGACCCAGAACCCGCTGGAGGGATTATATATCTCGTCTGGCCTGGGAACGCCTCGGGATCCCCCAGGAGGAACTGGAGAGTGTGGCTGGGGAGAAGGAAGCTTGGGGGGCCCTGCTTAGCCGGCTGCCACCGCGACCCGACCCCGGATAAGCGGACGAGAATGGATGGATGAGCTGCCAAGTATTCATTTTTACTGAGTTTAATTGGCGACGGGTCGACATAGTCACTACACCACATTTGTTTTGTTAACTTTTTGCGGCAGTATGGTTCCCCTAAACGAACACTAACACACTGAGCAAGAAATATATCTTCATACGCTATTAACATAATGATGTTCAGGTTACAAAGGCATGTTACGTAATGTTACGTAAGGATCCATTGAGAGGGCCTGCTCGTACACACCTACACACACACACACATGCGCGTGCATACACAGACACACACACACACCTGCACACACACACACCTGCACACACACAAACACACAAACACACACACACAGACACACAGACACACACACACAGCTCTAGTGCGGATGTGCACCCACTCCAGAGAGGGAGATGCACACACAGATTAGACCCTCGTTGGCGGGGGCCGAATGAAAGCTGTCTGCTCATTAGGACCTCCTGCCGGGCGGGTCCACGAGCAGGCGAGCACCGGGGAGCTCTCAGGAGAAGAAGAAGAAACACACCTTTGAAGCGCTTGTTTAATAGTTGTAAAAATACTTAAACCCCTATTCCACATCAAAAGGCTGCTGCACCGCTCGCATGTACAACGTACGCTGACGGGTCTCACCCTCCACGCCGGGGAAACCAGCACAAGAGCACACACACACACACACACACACACACACAGGCGGAGACACACACACACACACACACACACACACACACACACACACACACACAGGCGGAGACACACACACACACCACACACACGCACAGGCCAGCACACACACGCACACACAGGCGGAGACACACACACACACACACACACACACACATATGCACATGGTGAACACACACACACAGGCGGGCGTACACACACACACACACACACACACACACACACACATATGCACATGGTGAACACACACACACGCACACACATGCACATAGTGAACACACATATATGTACACACATGCACACACACACAAACACACACACACACGAAGGCGGACACACACACAGGCACGCGCACACACACACACATACAAACATATGCACATGGTGAACCCACATATATGTATGTACACACACACACACACATTGAACACACACACACACAGGCGCGCACACACACACACACACATACAAACATATGCACATGGTGAACCCACATATATGTATGTACACACACACACACATTGAACACACACACACACACAGGCGCGCACACACACACACACACATACAAACATATGCACATGGTGAACCCACATATATGTACACACAGTCGGGCGCACACACGCACACACACACACACACACACACACACACACACACACACACACACACACACATATGCATATGGTGAAAACACATGTACACACACGCGCGCATACACCTTTCTAGTGATGTACAAATTGCATGATGTCGTGTAAGCAGACAGCCTGATGGTGTAGCGGGTGTAGCTGTGGCTGTCATGGCCGTGCTGCGGTGTCCAACGCTAATGCTAACGGCGCACGACACACACACGATCAAACACGCACGGAGGACACAAGAAATGAATATGATTTGCCAAGCTCAGTAATAAAGTCATACAAAAATGCAATCATCAAAAATTGCGAGTGCGACACGTGTAGAAAGGGGGATGTTATCTTGTCATTGTCTGTAAAATAGAAAGCTGATGCTCATTGAAGACGCCACATTTCCCGCCATCATAAAACCGTGGCGCAGAGGATAGCGGCGATGTTTAATAAGTCCGGGAGCGTGATGGCCATTAGATGTATCAAATGGACTGATGTTCAAGACGTGGCGTTCACTGACTCTGTGAACAATGTTGGTATTCAGTGTAATCAATAACCCCTAATTACAAATTACAATCACGAAGCAGCTGTTATGAACATAAATGACTAATAACAACCAACAGATGGTTTGTGAGTGTGTGTGTGTGTGTGTGTGTGTGTGTGTGCGTGTGTGTGTGTGTGTGTGTGTGTGTGTGTGTGTGTGCGCCCAA
>PIJE02000073.1:32500-35000 GCA_002895965.2 Coryphaenoides rupestris | reverse complement strand
GTTGGAGGAGATTAGACGAGATTAGATTTAATGAGATGACAGGATGCTCCCCCACCAAACAATACAATCCCCAAAAAAGGATCAAACAAGAGATACCGAATTTAGAAACTTCTTACTTCACTTCGATTTTGACCTTGTTTAAAGTGCACAAAGTGTGTTTACAGTCAGCAGTCTCTGGTGTGTTTGTTTCAAAAGCGAAGATTCCCTGGTTCAAAGCTAATATTATTGTCTGATATGTTCTGGCCGCACAGTAGGGCAGGGACTATAAATACGTGGAGCGTTGCTGTGGTGTTTCTATACGCTGCTTGAACGTCTGACTGGGCCGATGTTTGCGTTTCTCCTTACAGGTGGCGTCTGTATGATGTAGACCACATAGCATCCTGCACGTGGGGAGGGGGGAACAGGTATTGTTTATGATGAAGTCCCAAATGGCCAACAAGCCCCTGTATCGGGGAGATAAGCATGAGGGGCCGTGAGGGACATTGTTCAGAAATAGCGCGCATATACACACATGAAACCAAAGTCATTCACACACTATACTGAAAACCTCACACATACACAAGTGAAAACCTTTCACACACACAACTGAAACGCTTTCACACACACAACTGAAACGCTTTCACACACACAACACACAACTGAAATGCTTTCACACATACTAGTAAAATGCGCTCATATACACATCTGAAAAACCTCCTCACACACACAAGTGAAACCATTCACATACTATAGTGAAAACCTCACACACACAAGTGAAACCATTCACATACTATAGTGAAAACCTCACACACACACACACAAGTGAAACCATTCACATACTATAGTGAAAACCTCACACACACACAAGTGAAACCATTCACATACTATCGTGAAAACCTCACACACACACACACACAAGTGAAACCATTCACATACTATAGTGAAAACCTCACACACACACAAGTGAAACCTTCACACACACTACTGAAACGCTTTCACACACACAAGTGAAACGCTTTCACTTGTGTGTGTGTGAGGTTTTCACTATAGTATGTGAATGGTTTCACTTGTGTGTGTGTGAAGTTTTCACTTGTGTGTGTGTGAGTGTTTCAGTTGAACAGGAAGGCGTTTCACTTTAACCGGAAGGTGGTTGAAAACACGTGATTCAGACAAGGAAGTGCACTAGACAGGTGCGCTACACGGCGTCTGCCCAGTGATGTTATCATTCATCGGATGAATGATAACAGAATTTAGTAGGGACGCTGGGGATATGGATATCCAGCGATATCCATCCCCCCCCGGATAACCGCAAATTAACGGAGCCCCCCCCCCCCCCCCCCATCATAACCGCAAATTAACGGAGCCCCCCCTCCCGGATCAAAACCGCGAATTAACGGAGCCCCCCCCCCATCATAACCGCGAATTAACGGAGCCCCCCCCATCATAACGCGCGAATTAACGGAGCCCCCCCCATAACTCGAATTAACGGAGCCCCCCCATCATAACCGCGACATTAACGGAGGCCCCCCCCCCCGCCACCACATCATAACCGCCGAATTAACGGAGCCTTCCCCCCCCCACCCCATGCATAACCAGGAAATTTAACGGAGCCCCCCCCCATCATAACCGCGAATTAACGGAGCCCCGCCACCCCCCCTTATATGAAGTATACTCGGGACTATATGATCATTTTTAGTGTAGGTAGATCATCTTGGTCATGTGGGCCACCCCTGAATTAAATCTTTTGGTTTGAAGAAGTAAATACTCTTATTGTCCAATTTATTGTGTATCAGCAGATGTTTTTCAATGCAGTACATTTTATTTGGATGAAATACCAAATTATGTTTTCTGTTTTTAATATGAGAAGAGGAAGGGCCGTCCAAACTACAGAAGATATTGGCCTTCACAACTGGAACGTCTGTGGTACCTGTTGGCTTTTCCCCAACGGCCTCCGTCGAGTTCATCCATAAAGGACAACCTCACCTCTACACCAATGTTCCCAATGTCAAACACGTGTGTGTGTGTGTGTGTGTGTGTGTGTGTGTGTTGGACCATTATTCTCGTTATACTGTTTATAATACATATTGTAGTCACCCTGTATTGTGACCTGTTTTGTGAAGTTTTGGTTTATGTTGTGTCACGCTGACTGTCAGTTATGGCCTGTATTAAATGTGCTGAGTTTTAAGATAAGATATAAGATAAGATAGAACTTTATTAATCCCGAAGGAAATTCTTGTGCCAGGTTGCATAGCAATACAGTTTTCCTGTGGTTGGTTGAGGGGCTAGAGGAGGCTGGTCAAGGAAGTCTCGATGGGAGAGTGGAAATTGGGAGAGGGAGCACGTGAGCTATGAGTGTGGAGCTAGGAATGAGACGTCTGTGCTGCTTGTTGCTAATGTTTTGGTGTGGTTACGGTTAAATGTGCATCCATCCATCTGCTGTTAATAAATGCACAAATTGCAAGTTCACTTGTCCTTCTCACTTCTCTCCATTTATTTGCGCACCGGCCCTGGACGGGTCGCT
>PIJE02000073.1:25000-27500 GCA_002895965.2 Coryphaenoides rupestris | reverse complement strand
AAAAAAAGTGGTGTTTCAACTGTGAGTGGACTGTAAGCGGGATTATGTTCCTAGTTTCTACAATGGGATGCCAAATAATCACGCAAAGACATGAACGGTCTCGGTGGTCTTGCCTTGCTGTCGGGTTGGTGGTCCAAGCTTTAGAGGACTTTAGGGGTACACATGTGGGGTACACACACACGCACACAAAGACTCTACTAGCACTAGTCTGTTAAATCCGCTATCGTGACAATATTAAAGGGGACATATTATGCCACCAGGTGTGCAGTGGCTAATCACACTCACACCTGGTGGCACAATATGTCCCCTTTAAGCAAACTGGATGGTGGTATTTTCTCTCAAACGAAGAACAAACAACTGCATTTAAATATATCGTTGATAGGAAACCTACGTGGTACTTGCACGCGTGTTCTTGGCTCTGATTGGCTGAAGGTCTATCCAATGACATCCAGAGGAATTCTGGTCTGTGCCCCCGTTGATAACGCCCCTCGGGAATCAGAAAACGTAACGTATTGCCGGTGATGAAAAACCGGGAGCCGACCGCTAATCCGCAGGTATTATTAGTCCAGTCGTCCAGATGACCAACAGCATCCTGCATTAATCTGGTGTGTGTGTGTGGTGTGCACGACTATACTATACTACCTCTTCTTCCATCACCATCGCGTCACGACCGCAGTTAATCAACAACAATATGTCAAGCAGGGATCGGAGCGATCGGGTTCGGAGACGGTCCGCTAGCTAATGGACCTCATTTACCGTGGGCTTAGGGACGGGGGATTGGGGTGGGGTGCGGTGTGTAAGTGTGCCGGCACTGCAGCTCTTTAATACACCGACGCCAATTGACTCTTATCTGTTGGAAGTAAATTGGAGGGTCACACTGTAGAACTGTAGATCCCCCCCCCCCCCCCCCACGCACACACACATACCGTTTTAATGAGAACCACCACACACACTGCTTTGACTGAACATGCTACTGCTCCACAGTGTGCGTCTTAATCTGTAATTGGTCATAAATCATGCTCATTGTCGGATGGCTTGCGTTGCATGATTGACGAGACCGTATATAAGGTCCAGACAAGACTGAACCCGAATTAAGTAGTCAGTAAGTAAAATGTATTTCTATAGCACCTTTCACAGAACAAAGTCACAAAGTGCTGCACAGGAGTAAAAAGGTTAAAACAAAACCATCATATAGTAAGAAACAAAATATAAAAGCAAAGAACATAAAAAACACACAGAAAGACGAGACAAAGGCCTTAAGGCCAGAACAGATGATTTTAAAAGTGCAGAGACCGCAGATCTTCAGGTCCAGAGGACGAGCGTTCCACAGTCGCGTAAAGTGGAGTAACTAATTAAAGTAGGGAAGGTTGGAGGAGATTAGACGAGATTAGATTTAATGAGATGACAGGATGCTCCCCCACCAAACAATACAATCCCCAAAAAGGATCAAACAAGAGATACCGAATTTAGAACTTCTTACTTCTCAGTGAAGTTCCCTTCGATTTTGACCTTGTTTAAAGTGCACAAAGTGTGTTTACAGTCAGCAGTCTCTGGTGTGGTTTGTTTTCAAAAGCGAAGATTCCTGGTTCAAAGCTAATATTATTGCTGATATGTTCTGCCGCACAGTAGGGCAGGGACTATAAATACGTGGAGCGTTGCTGTGGTGTTTCTATAACGCTGCTTGAACGTCTGACTGGGCCGATGTTTGCGTTTCTGCCTTACAGGTGGCGTCTGTATGATGTAGACCACAAAGCATCCTGTACGTGGGGAGGGGGGAACAGGTATTGTTTATGATGAAGTCCCAAATGGCCAACAAGCCCCTGTATCGGGGAGATAAGCATGAGGGGCCGTGAGGGACATTATCCAGAAATAGCGCATGAAACCAAAGTCATTCACACACTATACTGAAAAACCTCACACATACACAACTGAAACGCTTTCACACACACAACTGAAACCTTTCACACATACGAGTAAAATGCACTCATATACACATCTGAAAAACCTCCTTGAAAACCTCACACACACACACACAAGTGAAACCATTCACATACTATACTGAAAACCTCACACACACACAAGTGAAACCTCTCACACAAACTACTGAAACGCTTTCACACACACAAGTGAAACGCTTTCACTTGGTGTGTGTGTGAGGTTTTCACTATAGTATGTCAATGGTTTCACTTGTGTGTGTGTGTGGAACGTTTCCACTTGTGTGTGTGTAGTGGTTTCAGTTGAACAGGAAGGCGTTTCACTTTAACCGGAAGGTGGTTGAAAACACGTGATTCAGACAAGGAAGTGCACTAGACAGGTGCGCTACACGGCGTCTGCCCAGTGATGTTATCATTCATCGGATGAATGATAACAGAATTTAGTAGGGACGCTGGGGATATGGATATCCAGCGATATCCATCCCCCCCCATCATAACCGCAAATTAACGGAGCCCCCCCCCATCATAACCGCAAATTAACGGAGCCCCCCCCCCATCATAACCGC